>CM023626.1:8724535-8922035 GCA_013358685.1 Antennarius maculatus | reverse complement strand
GGATGCTGTACATGACCTCAAATGATGCAACTCTCTTCAGGGTGTCCAGAACATCTTGGGTGGCCCAGCGTGGGAGAGTTAAGTTGTGGATCCTCTGCACAGTAAAATTATATTAATTACTCAGCATCACGTTAACAATCACATTAAACAGAAAATGGAACTCAGCGAATACTGTAGTGGTTTAAATGGCTACATTTCATCGTCTATTTCTATTATCCCAGTTATTTTTAGCACCAGTCAAAAGATAACAGATGCTCATTTTTGCAAGTATAAATGAACGTATTCAACTTGCCTAAAATCCACCCATTTCATAATACTTTAATTATAATTTCAAATGTGTTGTCTATTCATGTGATATATTCTATGTATCAAACTGCTTTCCCTCCACATGTCTCTGCAGATGTGATGAAAAAACTAGATCCACTCTTATTTTCTTCAGCACTTAGCTGCCGGTGTTTTTATGAGAAATTGTGGCATTTGTAAACTGCAGCACACAGGGTTCATTGTGATTTTTGGTTGTTTGTTTGTGTGGTTTCTGCAAAGTATACCTGACAAGTAAGAGTGTCGTAGACCCTCCATATCTTTTTGCCAACCAGTTTGGAGACAGGGTAGCCGGTCCAGTTGGAAAGTCCCTCCACAAAGTACTGCAATGTGAAGAAAAGTGTTTAAACACTAGTCATAATGAGTCATAACAAATAAATGTTCTGTAATAAAAATCTTACTCAAGCAAAACTTGATCAGTGACATATACAATACCAAAAATGAAGGAAAATGATAAGAGTATCAAATAGGCTCTGTCCCATTTTGGAGTCTCGTTTTTGTTTTTCTGTAAAATATTTAAAACCTTTATCCTTTGGAGTCCATTAAATGAAAACCTGTCAGAAGCAGCAGCAAGGAATTGTTTCTCTGTTTGATGAAACTGCGCGAAATGACACCATGTTGGTTCTTGCATCTAACTTGCAGGTACTGTGCATCCAGCAGAGGGTGTTAAAATTCAATGCTGGAGGCCCCATTCTCATCTGAAACACTGTCTTAATAGGCAGCACATGGGACTCAGTTTAATTAAAACATTTTCATTGTAAAGTCTTAATCTAATTCAATCCAGCCGTTAATTAGCGTCTCTGAGAATGTGAGAGAAATTGCACTGTGCAGCTTTTCTAGGCTCTTGAGTCACCTTGCCTGAGAAAATCACTGAGAGGACATGATGTCTACAGCATAACTAACACGTCCACCGGAGGTGCTGATATCGTTGGCACCAGAAAATGTGAAATATATACTTCACTCTGCACCAAAATGTGCATTTCACAATGTTTGTTAATTTATAATCGTAGACCACGAGCATGGAGAAAAGAAGCAGATGATGTGAGCAAAGTATTACAAACAAGTTTCTAGTGGTTAACAGGGACATGATTCATAGAAAAGTTGTGCTTAACACAAACTCAGCGGTGAGTGGAGCCTTCATTTTATCGAACAGATGCCGGGGATTAGTAACAGTTCAGTGGATTTAAAGGACTGTCCTCTTCTGTGGATTTCCTTACCTGGTGAGCCCTGAGAAACCTCTGATAGGGCTGACTCTCAAAGGTCTCTGTCATCAGAGCTCTGAACCTTGGACAGTCTTTGCCTGGAGACTTCAGCAGCTTGAGAAAATCAAGAACAATTATGTGTTCATTTCACGCCTTTTTAAACAGTTTGCTGGCTTCAAAATAAATGTGAGTCTGTGTTTGTCTGTGTGTGGCTGCTGCATGAAAGGAAGTACACTGTATATGTGGATCAGCAGCCCACCTTATCCTGGGCCCTGGGGACAGTGTGCACGGGTATAGGCCGCCACTGTAACTGGGGCATGATGGGAGCCGGACGTCTCATTGGAGGGAACATCCCAGCAAGGCATGCCTGGGCACTCATCAGAGTGCGGTCGTAGTCGGTGCTTCGTACGTACAACTGTTGTGACATTAAAATGCACACATACGTCACCGGGTCTTCATTCACGCCACTGTATTTATTCCAAATGAGACAATCGGAATTAATTTGCTTTTTATAGAAGATGGAATGCACTTTGAAACTCAGAAGAATTGCATTTGCATTTCTGAAGCTGAGATGCACATTCTTCTTTTTCCATTTCCTTTTAATAAAAATGCTAAATAAATGCACCCAGCAAATCAGCAGTGTATCATGAGTGAGCTTTGCTCATCCCAAGTCAACCAAGGTCTTCCCTTAATATGGGGGAGAGTCAGAAGAGATCCAAATGAGAGAGGGAGGGGGCAAAAAGGATCCCTCTCTCTGTGATCTATTCTGACATCAGCCTTCGCTCGTCTGTATCTCTCTGTCACCCAGTGTCAGGTTTCTGCACACAGTAAATCACGCTGATAAGGTTGGATGTTCCTGTGATGCCGAGAATGCTTCTTTTTTCCCCCATGCTTTTGTCAAATTAAAACAGACATGGCAGCACAGGGAAAGGTACGGTGCCAGTTGACTGAGACTTGGACGACAAATCACCAATGACAGGTACTGAGAAGAGTTGTTATTTTTAAGGTAATTGCGTGTTATTTAAGAGACAGGGAAGAGGACCGGAGGAAAGAACGAAGGGGCAGGGGGGGAGGGATAGAGGGAAGGAGAAAAAGGACAACATGTGAGTTCAAAGAAAACAGAGGAAGGAAAAAGAAATCACATCTCCATGATGACAGTGTGCTGAGCATGCAGCCTGGGGCACTCGGAACCAACATGCATGTCGCCAAATGTACAGTACATGCAGCCCAGGGGTGAGATTATCCCACATGTTACTGTATAATACAAGGCCATGACAGCGTTATCACCAGCATGAGTCACGCACATTAATTTAGTTATTGCTGTTACAGCCATTACAGATGATGAGTGGCCACACATGGGCTCGATTTCACATGTTAGAGGAAGGACGAGTGTGACGCAAGCATCAGGTGACTTTGAACCCAGACTTCTCATAGGAGGTGTTAGTTAACAAAGATGAGAGGAAAACTGGATATTCAAACACTGGATCATACACACACCAACCTCTTTGCTGTTGTAGTCCCCACCAAGAAAGTTTCCATACCGCCTCCTTAGAAACCTGCCCAGTTCAAACTGTTGTTTCATTCCCAGCTGAAAGGAAAATCGGCAGCGCTGTTTAATCTTTTTGGTCTGAACTGGCCTTTTGATGCACATACCAAAAGTTGTAAAAAAAAAATTTGAAATATCTACATAAACTAACAAATTTCACCTGCTCCTAAGAGGACGCACGGAACCAGAGATAATATGTTTACTCACCGTAAACTGGCTAATTCCATGAGAACAGAAAAATGCTATGGCAGAAATGAATCTAATCAAGAGTTCTTCTTCTAGTCTAAAGACCTGACTTCATTGCGAGCTGGTTTTAGCTTTATGCTAAATACACTGTCATCCTTACAGCTCTTATAGATGCACCCATCTATATTTAGAGATATGAAAGATGCTGAGAGTGATACTTAAGTTATTTTGCAGATTAAGTGAATATCTTTTTAAATCTTGATGTTTTAGTTCCATTTTCTAGACTAGAATAAGTGTCAACATAGCACAAAATAAAATAAAACATTTTGTAGTGCTATTTTATACAGTATGTTGTTTGGATGCTGTCTTTTCTGTATTTTTGTTGTGTTTTATGAAATGTTGTCTCTCATTATTCTATTTTGTCCAGTGTTATTGTATTTTGTACCTCAAGGCAATGTACTCCTACCCCTTTACCAACTCCTACAAGATTACTTGGTATAGGAAAACATATACACACACACACACACACACACACACACACACACACACACACACACACACACACACACGCACACACACACACACACACACACACACACACTCAGAGTAAAGGCATCCAGTACCTCAGTGAGTTGTCCAAAGCCCTGAGCCCACACCTCTTCCCCATGGGGATCTTTGGGATACGACTCAATTGGCGATCGATCACCATGCCGGAACACCTTAAAAGTTGCAACAGATTTTATCACATGGTTTCTGACTCCACTGCTGTGCCAGCTGTTACACTGTGTACTTAAGGGAAAACATGCCACCTTGAGACAGAAGTCAAAAATAGAAATCTGTGATCATGGACCACTGAGTTTTGTTTGGACTGGAGACAGAGGAGTCATTATAATGACGCCATCAAGACATAAATGCCGAAGCTGCTCTGTTCATATTATTGACTTGACTCACTTTCAGGTTGATTAAGTGAGACTGTAGACACATGCGATTCACTTCCAAACTGCAAAAACAACTACATCACTGTTTTGAGTATCCTCACTTCGGTTGAACACAAACTAAAACTATTTACACAAAGATGAAATTTAGGATAAATGAATTATCAAAATCAATTTAAAATTTAATTTACAGTCAATTAAATAACACAGATAACACACATAATACTGAAACATTTAACTGCTGCAGAAAAAGTGAAAGTATCCCTACTGGAGCAAACATGCTGTCAAATTATTGTGGGTTAAAAAAATGAACTGCAAAATCCACTAAAAACCACTTGTGAGAATCACAACAGCGGTATGTATGAAGTATGTAAGGTGCTAAAAGAATAAACAAACAAAATAAACATTGTGATATCATACTGTTGTTGTGTCCTAGGAAAAACATTTGGGATTTTGACTAAAGTCTTTAAGATGTCTTTTATTGTATTGTTGAACTGTGGTGCAAAGGAAAGATATGCAAAGAGGTTTATGAATACAGCGGTAACGTCTGGGGGAGTTTAGGCTCAACGTAATCCTTTGTGACACAAACGTGTAAATATAATAATGCTCACTGAGCAGAAAAATGCTGAGCAATCAAAAACAATGTGCAGTATTTTCAGTACTACATGATCTAAAGTGGCTTCCAGATGATGGTAAAACTCGAGCATTCAACAAATAAATCTTGTCAGTGAGGTTGTACAAACATCTTGAACGTGATTACACTTGCATAACTTTGTTCAAATGGCATCAGTATTAATTATGTACATGGGAGATTACAATTGGGTAAACTTACGGCAACAACAAATTTCAGCACTCGACACTCAGTCACACAGACGGAGGAGAAAATGAATAAACAGACAAAACTTTTCAGGAGCCTCCACATCTTTTTGACTCTTAGATGACTATCTCCTTCACAGAGTTCCCCTGTTAAACACGTGGAAGAAATGTCAAAACAGACAGACAGAAGTTTATTAGAGAATAAATGTACAAGTCAAGCAAACATACTGTATATATATATATATACACACACATATACGTATACATATACATATACGTATCCAAAAGGTTTTACTTCAGTTGACTCAAGAATGCATTGGTACATTATAACAGATATGAGAATACATGATCAAAATGAGCACCTACCTCAGCAAACTTGTTCACACATTTTGCTGTTTCACTAAAAAGAGTTAGCGATGGAGGCAGACTGCTGTGCATCCCAAGTCTTCAGTCATAACCAGTTTGATTTGCATGTTCCAATAAAAGAGGGAGCACTTTTAAAGTCCTCCTTCCTGACCTCTCCACTCTCTTTCTCTCTCTCTCTCTCTCTCTTACCTCCCCACAGGGATTTCTGGTCCAAGTCTACTTCATCACCAACTGGATTCCAAATCATTGTCTCTGACCATCCCCCATTGTGCAGTGACAAGACCCCCCCTTCGTGGCAGACATATTTGAGTCATATTCTGATTTAAAGAACATGTTTTTCCCCTCAGTGTGGACAGTTCTACTTCAATACCACAGTCATAAGTCATATTGGAATAACAATACAACAATGCGATGGGCTATGTTAAGATCCTCCAACCACCTACCTTCTTAAATTTTACTCCTAAATGCATACACACACACACACACACACACACACACACACACACACACACACACACACACACACACACACACACACACACACACACACACACACACACACACACACACACTTACACAGTGGCCCAGGGCCACAAACATTCATTATAACTGGCTATGTCATCTGGCGTGGTTGTGGCCTCAAAATGATAGGGCCTGGAGTGTTTTCCCTGACTCGACACACGTGTAAGTATGTGTTACTATCAAATCAGCTTTATGGGATACAACGAGATTAGTAAGTGTGAAGATAGAGCAATGCACTGTTGACATCATGTTTCATAAGTGATAAGATGGGATCTATCAAACGCAGTGCAGCATTTATACAGTGGGTTTATCAAATGATCAAGACTTTTCTGTCATTAATCTGAAATAAAATGATATTCACTCATCAATTTTGCAGTTTGTACTGCACCTGGAACAGCCGTTGGAGGTTTTCACTTTTGCTCAAAATGAGTAACAATGCCTTAATAGAGAAACACTCGTCCACAGCAATGAGGGAGATGGTGGCTGATGACACTGCTGGGACTGATGAAATAATGAAATTGGAGAAGTTGCAGGTGTTTATGACAGTGACATGGAACAGGTAGCAATATAGTAAAGGTACGTCAATCTGCTGTTAGATAGGTGTGTCCAGATGATGAGAAGCTCTGTTAACTCACCTGACAAGACCAGACAATACATGAAAAATAAAGAAAATCAGAGTTTTCCTGCATGAGAGTATGGTGCAGTATGAAATGTCTTTTTGATGGAGTGTTTGCTTTGAACAATAATTTAGAAATGATTTCATCTCATGCTTTAAGAACAGGCCACGGTGTGACTGCTGTAAACAATGAAAAATATATAAAACTAGCTCCTTTTGAATTGTGTGTCCATTCATTCGGGTTTGGCACGTGTTGGTTGGAACTATTTTAAGACAGTCTATTTGGTATTCAGATGGAAATAGGAATATAAGAAATAAAACATTAAGTCAACCTTAGTACTTGAGAATCCATGTTCAATTTACTCTTCCCTCTGTCTATTTTTTCTTTCTCTCAGAGTCTACAACAATCCTCTCACTATCTACCACAGATGCACACATGCTGTGTCGAGTAGCCAGCACAGGTTTTCTTTGAAAAGCCATTCACCTGTACAAATGGGTCATTGAGTCCACCTGTACTTATCTACAGAAAAAAACATATGCATTCTCAAGAGTATGAGTGGAGGAAAAGAAGGTGGCCATACCGTACGGGACATACAAATGCATACAACCCAATATATGCACCATCCCACATTTATGTGCTGTGGAATATGCTAAAGCCAATACACACTGGTTCATCGAAGGGTCAGTAAACAGACTCACAACTCTGCCTCTCTCTCTGTCACTCACGCAAGCGTAACACATACACACGCCATCCATTTTCCTCTCTCTCTCTACCAAGTGGCTGTAGTGTTTTTGTCTTTGTTGAAATAATTGCAGTGATTTTCAAGACCGTTGTCATGGCAACACAGAGGTTGATGCACGTTGACAGAATCTGTTGCAGGGCGACCGAGAGACTGAAAATGGGAGATAAGAGGTGGGAGGAGAAGTGATGCATGCGTGCATGTGTGTGTGTGTGTGTGTGTGTGTTTGCGAAGCATGGACAGTGGTAGTGGGGGGGGGGGTGTTTTCAGTCCATATGATGAATGGAGTTGATGAGCATTGTGGGACATCTTAGCCTGATAGAACGAGGGCCAAGATCAGGAATGAACAGTTATGAGTGTATTGTGAGCGAAGGATAGAGAGAGAGAGGGTGAGGGAAGCGAGCTGCTATTTTAGTCTGACCGTTGTCATGGAAACTGCAGCCTCACTACAAATGGAGACATCCAAAAACACATGGATCGTCAAACAAATGGCATGCGTAGGGTCCAGAGTGAAGCTACGCCATGTCTGTGCGACACCGTGCCACCTCAGTCAAACACACCCATACTGGTACCCATGCCCCCAATGGATAACAGGAGGGTGCGCTTCATCGCGCAAAGTGAATATCAATGGGAGGGTGGCTTTGAGAGGGTGAAGGTGGAGGAGGGGCACAAATGCTTGGAGTGAGGGCCTAAATGACAGGCGATGGTGTCCATTCAGGCAGCAAGTCACCGCCACTGGCCCGCCATCTTTTAATCAACAGTCTTTTCCACACTTCCTTTCCTCCTCTTGTCTCTGTCTGCCCCTTCATTCTCTGTCTGTCTCCCATCCTCTCGCTCTTCCCCTCTGCCTACCTCACCCCCAGTGTGCTCTGAAGGACGGAGGTATTCCCACATTTCTCCGTTGCTATAGCAACACTGCAGCGAGAACAGGAAAGAGGGGACGCAGGCAGGCAGAGGAAGGGAGGAGGAAGAGGAGGAGGAGGAGAGGATGGAGAGGAGGGTAGTGATGGGGTAGCAAAGGAGGGAAGGGATGTGGATGTGGCCTAAGATGAGAACACTTGTGAACAGTGCTAATGCTAACGATAGCGGTGTGTTGGTGAATTCCCCTCTCGTCGCATCGTGTTGGGCACAGACTCACATGTCACTTTAACATTTGCATAATTGCCAGTGCAAATCTTTTTGCTCTGTGTGCCTTTGATCACTGATATCCTCAACAAACTGGAGCTTCTTCACTAAGTCATTTCAAAATTCCAGTTGCTTCCTGTTACTTACATAGAAAGAGCAGGCACAGACTGGACTCCTACCTGGTGCATCTCTATATAGTTACCCATTTGACGCTGAACTGCTGTGTTCTGTGGATGAATTGGATTATTGGAAAACAAGCAGTATATACTCAGGATCACCTCTCATGGGTGCATTTCATTGCAGAAAGAAGCTATCAAAGTTTCGGCACCTGGTTACTATGTGTAGAATTTTTTGTTGAAAATATTGGATACTATGAGAAAGTCTGCTGCTGCAATGAAACAAACATGGGAATGAGCCTAAGTCCAACTCATAACCATGGAAACTAAAAAAATGGAAACAACATCCCTGAATAGCAGAATGCACCACCTCAGTGTTCTGTTACTTTGTGGAGAATATTGTGGAAAAAATAGCCAATGATTTTTGAGTTATGCTCTGGAAAAAAAACAGACGGACAGACAAAACCACTTCTATCCTCACTTTGTTCATGGAGGGTGATTATGTGAGCATAGTTTCCAATGATTTAATCAGTAAAAACCCATGCAAGTCAAATGATCCACGAGACAAGAAGATGTATCTAACTGGAATACCCACAGAAGCTGTTTCATATCGATGTCATCATCCTATTCATTCAAGACACAACGCAGTCTCATTATCTCTGCATATATATGATGAGGCCTTAGAACAAAATAGTGTTGCATCAATTTCCCAACATGTAAAGATTTGTAGTTAGCGGCAAAGCTCATGTGGCCTGCAGAGGAGACGAGCCTCCACATCCTCCATTTCTTCAACACTCATATCTACATATCTGGTGGACATTTATACAAAAAAACTACATCGATTCATATCAGCTCAGGCTGAACTGCACATCCCTTCATACAACATGCCACATGCACGTATGAGCTTACAAGCTGTTTGGTATAGTCTGCTGCATGTCAACCGTCTCGATGTCCTTTCCTTTCAATCAATAACTCATCTCTCGCAGTCGATATTGTTATCCCCCATGGGACAAAAATGTCCTTCTTTAGAACAGAAGGAGAATAAGCAAATAGGGAGGCAGGAGATGTAAGAAAGTTTGTTCTGCTTTCATATGTTGTGTTATCTGTGCAGGTGATTTCTATGGTCCTTTCTTAGAAATAGTCTGGTGAAATACTCCGCATGATGATGATGATCGCCTCCTGAGCAGAAAAACAGAAACAATGTTTACTGTAACAGTGATGCAGGAAGTTTTCTTTTCAAATTTTAAGATGCTTTATCACATTTTGTGAAGCTACACAGTTTTTTCCCTTTGTACAGGACAATATAAATAAAGGTAATAAAAAGATCAGGAAACCCACCTTTTTATCTTTCATCATTACTCAGGGTGGTCCTCGGAATTCAGCTGAGTACTCATACTTTATTAAACTTCATTAAATATACTTAATTTAAGATACATCACTTTTTTCTTGAATTATCAAGGAATTAAATGTGGTTATTTAGCTCTCAGCACGTATAGTCATATACTTGCTGTGAGCTACAACCAAAGATCAGCATCACTCTCACATCTTTACAGAATATGAAACTACAGCCAGCAGTTGATTCGCTTAACTTAGCATTAAAACTGGAAGTGTAGTGAAATAATCTATGTCGGAAGTTAGTTAATTAGAATTAGTGTATTCTTATTTGTTTATTCTGTACAAAAATTGAAATATAAAAGCAGTAAGTTGTGATTTTATGAGGGAAGTGTGTGACAGACAGCCATTCCATTTTGGTTCCATATAGGAGAAAAAGCCACAAGAAGTCAGTTTTATTATGTATGGAATAAGAAATACAATTTTTACATTGTGAGTGCCTGTGATTGGATTTTGCTGCTCCTGAACTGATCAGGCTTTACTATTTCCCTTTTTTTTAAATGCTGCTGTTGCAGATTCATATTGACTATATAAACATGAGGCCTGTTGATCTTATTGATCAATCATTCCCAAAATGCTGAACGGTTGCTTTAGCGATCAGTGCCAGAGCTTAATTTGGGATTATAATTGAATCATCAACAGACTAAGTAAAAGTCACTTCATAATTCACAGAGCCATAAAATGTAAAACCTGCCACATTAACCAAGCTAAGTAAAACATTACTCCTATCTGCAGTTATGGTGAATCAATATTCCAGTAAGTGTAATAATCTAACAACAACATCAGCACAGTGTCTGAAAAGTGTATTTGTGTGTGGGAGTGCATGCACTGGGGAACAATTTGCTTCGTATCTTCCTCCAGTAATTACAATGGGAAGTGTTTGCTCATAATGTATGCTGGAAGGAAAATATTCATAGGACAGTGATTACTCTCCCAGCATAGGCCTGCAGTATAACAGGCAGCGTTGGCGAGACACTGGAAAAAGTTCTTTCTTTTTTTGTTATTTCTGGTAACAGAGAGACTTGAAGTATGAAGTATCCCGCTGCGCTCTATTTTTACAGTATCTCTCATTTTTAATTGAATCCAACATATTTTTATACTGCTGAGTGATTGCAGCAAATTGAAGTCTATGAATTAGTTAATCAGGCTAATTCCACCATAATTTACCGCACTTTCACATTTTCACTCTATTAAAAGTTTAAAATGTCTTAGTGTTACATACACAGTTACATGAATACATACATTTCATTTACTCTACTGGTTAGTTACTGATCTACTAGTTCCTGTTTCCATTAATTAATACACTTGTCACACACACAAACACACACACAGACACACACGCACAGTATATCACCAGTATTTCAGCAGCATTTAGTGGAAAAAGAAGCGCATTTTTCCACATGATGTCATGTCGCTCAGTTTGAGTGTTTTATCGTCAGAATCTATGAAAACCGTCAGCTGTTTACAAGCGTTCCTGAATGTCAAGACACAAAATGCATGTTCACCAAGTACGTTTGTGTATTCTCCCTCTGGATTATTCATGGAGATCTTTGGGTGTGGAAGAAAGCAATACTCCCCAATCAAAGGATCTGCTGCATGACTCTTAATGAAACTGGAAGAAGAGAGGGAATCTAAATATAGACTGAAACAAAAGCAAAGTATGCTCAGTACAGTGAGAGAAAGCCCTAGTGAGTTCATACATTCACCAACACAGTTCCAAGTAACAGTAGTTAAAAACTGAATCTTTAAACAAAGAGCAGACTTTAAATCAGAAGGATTTCCTTTTATCCATCTTATGCAAAATGAGTCCAACTGGGTCACCATGATCTTTTTCTCATGCTTTCCATAATTCTTTTGGTTCTCAGTTGGAGCCAAGCCTACACGCTCTGGTGTGGTCTATTCTAATATAAACAATGCCTAAATAGGCCACAGGATTTGCTTTACACGACTTTAAAGATGCTCAAGCTCATATTAAATACATGTAATGTCTGTGATGAAACAATAGGCTGCCACATTCTCACAGTTCCTTGATTGGTGATGATGCAGCTCCCAGACATCTCTGCCTCACATTAAAGTTTATGTTGTGTTAGCTTCCCCATAGACTCTGCAGTCTGTCTGAGGGCCAAGGGAGCAGGGGAATCCCTCGAGAAACACACAGCTGGGAGGTCATTGAATATGAAGGAAAAAGACAGCAGAGAAAAAAGGAGAGAATGAAGCATAGCTCGCAAAGATGCCACCATAAGCATTCAAAGGGAGCACTGCAAAATCAAGTCTTCCATCCACATTTTTACAATGGAGAGATTGTTTCTTCTGTTGGATATTTTTTGCTTCATGCTGTAAGGGTGGAAACATTTTGATATGTTTTTGAATTCAGAGTGAGTCTACCCTGTGCCATTATATTCATGAACACATCACAGAACGCTCTAAGTGTACGTACATTTAAACATTTCTCTTTCATCTTTGGTGCATTTTAATATATTCTTTTCTGCTGCATACACTCAAAGCCCCCCACCCCCCGCCCCTTACCCCCCCCATGAGCGGCACCCTTTTCAAATATAGCAAGAAAAAGCAAAATTCCCGTTCTCTGTCAGCATTCATTATACAGAATGTTTGCTCGCTAACTTAAGCTGAGAAAAAGCAAAAACCTGCGAAACACAGATATTAATAATCTACTTGAAAATTGGTCACCTCGGGGCACTTCACTAGAACACTGGGTTTGATATTGTTCTTTGCTTCGAGTTTCAGAAAACATTATGAGGTAATGATAAAATACTATGGCTGTCTTTTTCTATTGCTATTTCAGAATAAAGTCTTTTAACATTATGTCCAATAACTCTTTAGGGACTCAGATCTCTAGAGGCCGAAGAAAAGACAAGCACAAGTATATTCATGAAAATGGCTTTGCATAGTGCCCCTGAAGACTTTTTTTTTTTTTTTTTAAATATCTCTCCACCCAAACATTTATCTAAACATATCATTCAAATTCAATGTAATCGTTCATGGCTGCTGCATTAAGTTGTTACATGAATCCTTCGAGGTTGTTTGTTTTATAACGTGGGTTGGACAAGTGGAAACTTGCAATAGTCTATACAATTTCACCTCACCTTGGGGTTGAAAGTAAATGTAAATATATCAAATGTGGAGCATGCAAATTAAATGAAGCACGTAATACCAAAGAGGAAATCACAATGTGTTCTTTCAATCATTTAAAGAAATAGTAATAAAGTACAAAGTAATTATGTGTTGATGAACCCCCAGTGTCCTATGCATTTGTAACCAGTATAAATGAATTACTATAGTTTACCTCATCTGGAGTTGTAAGCAACATGACCCAGTTCCACTGAGTTGCTTTAAATCCTGACTTTCATGGCAGTCTTTAAATTTGATAAAGGAATTTTTTGTTTGTTCTCCTTATTGTCACAAATTAAAAGCATATTCTAATAATAATAATAATTTTAAAAAAAAAGAGGTAGGTTAATATGTACCTTTACTAATTTGTCATGATGGACCATTTGCTTTATCGAGGCAGTCACCATGTTGTGGTGATTACAGGATGTAGTACTATTGTGTTGAATTTGTAATTGTACATCTACAGCAGCTTGTCTTAACCACTGGTCAAATCTTGTGTTGAATAATTCATGAAAAAATTATTCCTTAAAATTATGAGCCTTCTTTCATTCCTGTTCATCAGTTTCTGCATATTCTGTATGAAAACATTTGCTGTAATGTAAAAGGAGCCCACTGTGTCCACCTACATTAACTTGAAAGTGTTTTTTCTGTCTCCCTGTTTAAGTATGTAAACCAAAAAAATCAAAAAAGAAAAAAAAACATATAAACACAATTATCATTCAGACATTTTTTTTCATTTTGTTTTATAAAATTTCACGCAATAACTTATTTGAAACATCATATTGTTAAACTTGTTAACTCATTTCTCATATAGTTAGTTGCGGTGCTCTGTAGGATGAAATCACAACAAAGAATGAGAGTGGTGTCTAATAGCAGAATAATTCCTTACAGCAGGTGCAAAACTGAAAACACAGAAAAAGCAAAAAAGAAATAATATACCTCTCAGTCATTGAATGACAGTCATTGAAGTGCAACTACAGCACATGGTAATCTTGCTATAGTTGAAGAAATACTCTTCTGCCAGACCGTGTAACTGAATGAATGTGTGAAAAAAGTACATGAAATGACAATACATATATACCGAAATTGATATCACACAGAGATACAACACCTGAAAATAAAGGAGAGAAAAAGAAAACAAAATGAATTTGTTTTTTTAATCATTTTGTATTTTAGCGATCTATTTTTTAGGGCATAACACTACTCTTTCGCTCACTTTTTAAACAATTCCAAAAAAGACCCAAGTTACCTTTATTTAATTTTGTCAAACAGAAATGCTTACCTTATAACAAACAAAAGGTCAGTCCCATTTTCTTGTCTTGCAATTTCATATCTCAGATATGATATTTCATTTCAATAAGTTTTACCTCTAACAAACCAACAATCTTCTGGGCTGAAGCAATCATGGTAAACCTCAGATTATATACATATACCGGTACTCAATCTATACCTGAATGAATCAATATAAATCAATGGAATATAGTGAGGCACAACTGCCCAATATGCATATAAATGCACATTCACCTTCCAATGTCAAGCTTGAGATCTTCTTTGAAAGGGGTCATATGTTAATATCTATTTCACAAGTGTGGAATGAACCTCTTTTTTTATTGTATGAAATTCTATATATTCAGTGGCATCCACTATCCTAAGATGAACAAAGCGGCCTTGCATTTCGCTGCATGTTAATGATACTGATAACTCTGCATGTTGCATATTATAGATCTCCAGAAGAATGAAAGGAACATTTCTGTGCTGATTAGGTGAGTCACCATCACAATTAAACACCGCTACAGTAGTGTGAATGTAAAACCATTTGTTCCACGGTTAACATGTAGGGATATACCCTCACACACGGCACAAGGAGGCATCTAGTATGCTCTTTGAAATCCGACTGCAGAGCCACCAAATGTGGCACATCAAGGGAGAGGCCATATGTTGTCTTTTTATCCTTCATTCAGATTCTATTTGTGTCTCTGCGGAGCTGAAGTTGAACCCTGCCCAGTGGGTTGCAACACATTTACATTTTACTATGGTTTTGAGTGACATTCATGACCTGAAATACTAACATTGGTTTTGAAAAAGGCTGCTAGAGCTACTTGATCATCTTGCATATGGCGACATAAGGATAACCAGATCAATTTAAGACTTACAAGCTTAGCATTGAACATAGTCAAGAACCTTGATGATATGTTGATGATTCTCAGGTACATTTATCTAGAAATAACTGGTTGCAGGTCCAGTTCTTGCTCAATTGCAACAAACATTTTAGTTTTTTTTTTGTTTTACAGCCTTTTATGAAAAAAGTAGTTTTCCCACTTCAAGCCATTTCTAAACTACCATGAAAGAATAACCCTGGATGAAGCTATGAAGGGCTAATTTGAGACAAAAGTTATTTGATAAAGAATAGAAGCAGCATGTTCTGTTATAAACACTCATTTCCCAAAACCAGTGGTGCCTGAGGAACGTCTACAACAGAGTGACTAAAAGACCATCTGAACATGTTAATAGAGCAGCCCGTCATTAGAGTCATGAGTAATGGCTGAGCCACAAACCATACATTCAATCCAGCTTCAACAGAGAGGCCTGCATAATGTCTCACTCTTTACTTATGTGGTTGCCATATTGACCAGCCACAACCAATTATATGATTGATTTATTTCACACGTAATGATACATGGCTAGACAACTGTACACATTATATCAAACTAACAAAAATAAAGGAATACATTGGTGAAACGCAAGAAGCGTAAATGGCATTTAACATATGAAAGTTACACTGTAAAAATGTGGATCTTACAATTGGCAAACAACCAGACATTATTATTATTAATATACTGTACATTTCCATTCATTCCAATCATCTAATATGGATGTGTAATCCCTTCTTGAACGCTGTTGCAATTTGATGTCTTTATCATCATTATGACAGCAGTTATGGCATGATTATGGTGACCATGAGCAAGGAGGTCATATCAAATTCCTGTCTAAAAGCAAATATCTGGCTACTGATCAGAGTCAAATAACACACGGTCAACACTTAATTTTAACCATACAGGTCCTTGCATTTGATCACCTCTCTTTTGATGCTGGCATTTAAGTATCAGAATTGTCAATTCAAATATCAAGAAGCTGGCTTTTACAAAATACATAATACACTCTCAGAACACAAAAGTTTGTTATGATTTTACTGAAGCAACAAAAAAAGTCTGTCAAACAGAGATCTGCATTTACTGTTCTACAACCTAATTGGACTTTATGTCACAAAGCCAATTCAAAGATTCACAATGAGTGTTGCAATTGAGCCCTTATGTTTCTGAGAAGTAGCCAAACTTAAAACATGTATCATAACCAACTGTCACTATCACCACCCCTGATTATTCACAAAGAAACAAACTGTACCAGCTTATACACCCCAAAATATCTGTGTCTGCAATGATACATATTTAAATGAAAATATATTTATATAATTTGTGGATTTTTCACAGTAGTTTGTACTGCACTGTACCTTTTTGTCCATCTATTTATGCCTACATAATTGTCACCTTGAGGGAGTCTATTGAGTCACTTGAGAGAGAGAGAGTGTGGCTTGTGTTTTGTGTTGAAGAAGAATGTCTCTTGGGTGTTGTTCTGTGATATTTCAGATCGTCGGTGTGGTGGGTGCTATTCATGTCTTTCATCTCTGCTGGCCAACACTGATTTGGGGACCGGTTGAAAGGCTAGTTTTCCCTATGAGAACACAGCTTGTAGATACTGCAAAAAACATTTGCTTTGGCACAGATTTACATTGTAGCAATGTCCATTCCTTGATCCCCATGGCCACGATCATTACTACAAACACAAGTGTCCATTGTGGTAATCCTTGGCTCAGTACACTGTCACTGCTAAGTCTATGTGTTTGTGCATTGCCATGTCAGTCTATCCTCTCCTGGTGTAATGTCAATGCACTCTAGTGTCTAATCATTCCACGCATGAACCCAACATCAATCCCCTCTCTGTCTCCGACTCTTACTCACTCTCTCTCTACCCTCTCGTTTTGCTTTAAATCTGAGTCTCTTGGACGTTTTCCTTTGAGTTCCCCTTGAAGAGAAGAGGCTCCATTTGGGGATTCTGGTTTTGGCCCATGAAACCCTTGATCGATCCATGTAAACCCATGGTAGGCATGGGGAGGGACATCGGCAGTGGTGGGGACATAGAATTGGGGTTGGTGTTGGTACCATTGCCTGATGAAGAGAGCAGATTAGATGTAGAGATTGGGACAGAGGTACAGGAGATTGGGATATCATGGCCTTGCTGGTTCTTGCTATTGTGGATCCCTCCTGGTCCCATCCCTTCGCTGCCAATACTAAGACCCATAACATTATTGTTGAAATGATGGGTCTTGTAGTAATGGTTGAGAGTGTCTGTGCGGCCAATATTGGGAAGGTTGACTATTTCTGGATGGTGTATTCTTAGGGTTCCTTCCCCAACATTTCCAGAATTCATAGTTGAGCCACCTGAGATGCCACTCCCGGCGCCAGCTCCAATCTCATCTTCTACATTGACAATCTCAATGGCTCTTGCAGGGCCATGATGCTTGTGTAGTTGGTGCTGCTTCCGGAGTTTATAGAACACAACCAACATTACAGCTGCCATAAAAGTGATGGCCACAAAGCATCCAATGATTATCTTAGTTGTTTTCATTACATCATCCAGGCCTGGAATGTTAGTCACATCTATTATGGAGATAGTCACTGCATTTTCAGTAGCTCTGTTGGCTCGTGGAGACAATGAGGAAAGAGAAGAAGCAGACGGTGATATAGTGATGCCAGGTCGGCCCTCTAACACCCCTCTTTGAACAGTGGGATTAGGAATATCTATGAAGGTCTCGTTAATGTACTGTCTTGCTGAGTTCTCCTCATCTCCTCTCACTGTCTCCACTGTTTCCACAGTGACAGTGGTGAAATAGCTGTAGCTGTTGCTGGGGTCAGAAGCAGATACATTGAGCACAGCAGTTGCAGTGGTGTTTCCGGCAGAATTGGTCACCATACAAGTGTACTGTCCAGTGTCCTGCACGGTTACATTTGTGAAATTCAGTGTTCCATCATGGAGCACTGAGATTCTCACTCTGTATGATCCGTGGGTCATAAGAGTGCCATTTGGAGTGAACCAGTTCACAGAGGTCATTGATGTTCCAGTACGACATTTCAGCTCTGCAGCCATGCCTTCAGTGACATTGAGGTCAGTTGGTGGCTCAACTATCACTGGGGCATAGCAGGTAAAGTGGCTCTGGTCAAGTTCTCCAATGTACTTTCCTTTTAGGCCAGGAGGTGCATGGCATCGAGCACAGCATGTTGTGTTACTGGGAACTGTTTCTTTCAGCCACCAGCTGAGCCAAAGAACATCGCAGTTGCATACCCAAGGGTTGTGGTTGAGATGTACCCTCTCCAGCTGGTGCAAAGGGGTGAAGAGATCATGGGGCAGAGAATGTAGGGAGTTGTGTGAGAGGTTGAGCTCCTCCAAATTTTTGAGGTCATCAAAAGCATTACGTTCAATAACGGACACCCTGGAGTGCATTAGCCACAGCTTGCGAAGTGACACTAGGCCTTGAAAAGATCCAGGCCTGACTATCCCCAGCTGGTTTCCTGACAACTCCAACTCCTCTAGTCGTACAAGTGGGGTGAGGTTAGGGATATCCTTCAAGCCACACATGCCAAGATTCAAGAAGCGCAAGTTGACAAGACCTTCAAAAGCAGCCTCTGAGATGAAATCCAGCTTTCTAAGTTCCCCTAGATCAAGACGACGTAAAGAGGGAACACGGTGAAAGGCAAATGCCGGTAGAGTCTCGATAGGGTTGTTTCGAAGCCATAGTTCCCTTAGCTTGCTGAGGTACTCAAAGGCTTGTGATGGTACCACCGTGAGACGGTTGTCAAAAAGTTCCAGTGTGTTGAGGTTAGGAAGGCCATTGAAAGCTCCCACTTCAATTTGCCGGATGTGGTTCTTGGAGAGCTGGAGGATTTCCAAATGCCGCAGGTGCTTAAATGTGTCAGACTTGATCATCTAATGTTGAAACACAAAACATGGGGACATATTGTAACAACATAGGAATTAACTCTGTCATACTACAGTAGTCCCTCGCGTATTCGCGCTTCAAGATGTCTGGCTTCAATACATCATGGATTTTTAGTAGGTAGTCATGTGATACCTTACGCGCATGCTATTGGCTGACAGCATCCGGAAGTGCGCTGCTTTCCGAGACTCATGGAAAGCAGCGCACTTCCGTATATTAAAGAAATACTTAAAAGCACTTTAAACAGTCTATAAGACTGTGGGAAAAGGTAATACAGATAGAAGGTGGTTTAATATCAGTATGGGGAGGGTTCATAAATGTTTAAATTACCGTAAATAATTGAATAAATAGTTTGTCGCTATACCACGGAATTTCGGTTTTTAGCGGGTGGTCCTGGAACGCCTTAACCGCGAGTAACAAGGGATTACTGTATATTAATTCACTCTTAATGCATGGTTTGTTAATAGATGAAGGCATTTTTACCTGAATTGAGTTCTCCTGTAGATTGAGGTATCTTGTGTTCTCTGAAATACTTTCTGGGACTTGCTCTAAACTCTTTCTTGTACAGATGACACGGCTTGCCTGATTGGAGCAGGCACAGAGGGTGGGGCATGGGGGTGCTGCCTCTGTCAGCTGAGGTCCATGGTTGTGAAACCACAACAAAAGCTGGACCAACCAGAGGAGGGGGGAAGGGGTACGGGGCCTGGTCACCATGACAAGACGCATGGCAACTGACTCATGACCCACCCCTATACCTATGATTTTAATAAGTCACCTCTAAAAAAGGGAATTCAACTGCTTATCTCAATATTCATATTGCTCGCTGTTATGCTTTGTTTCTTTTTCGAGCAGTGACTTTAAGAGTATAAAAGTTGAATAATGCTGAAAATTATTTCTTATCAATAGGTTCCTTTTTTACTTGGCTCATGCTTCTTTAACTATCAACTATCTTTATCTTTTCAACATATTATTTTAGGGAACCCTGTAATTTTTGTTCCCAAATTATCAAAACACAAATCAAATTTGTGGGAGGAATTGCTTTTGAAAATGTTTCCTCTGTAGAGGCTGTTGCTTCTCACTGTAGGAGGGAAGAGAGAAAAGGAGAGAGAGGAAGGAGGTCAAGTTAATGCAGTTTAGATATGAGCCCTGCACATACATGTAATCCAAAGACTGAATTTAAATCTCAAAATATTACAATGTCCCAGCGTCAGAGTGCATTACCAGCTGGATCAGGCTTTCTTCTTTAAAGAGATTGCAGAGTAACAAGTAAGTCAGCTGCCATTTTCTTCACAGGCTGAACTTAACCTCTTGGTCATCGCCACAAATTTCTAAAGCCTCAAGCTAGACCACAAGCACTGCAGCGGACACATTACGGTCATCATCTACTTTATGATGCTGGTATGCTCCTGGTCCCAAACATACTGATTGAAGTCTCGCATTATATATTATAAAGAATGCACAGTTGTTAAATGCAGACAGTATCCATCTAGAACAAAGGTTAATTTGGAGATTCATACATTCCATTATGAAGCAGCAGCAGCAATTTTGCAATTAAGATATGAATAAATAATTATTGACTCCTGAAATTTTTACTGCAATGCACATGATGTGGATAAGAAGCAACGCACATCGGGAAAAAAAAAATCTCCAAACAATAAAGTTAATGAACCAGACAAGATGAGACTGTGAACAAAGATAAAAAGGTGGTGCAACATACTTGGTGGGTTTTGTGATTCAGAAATGTGTATCCTGTCTTTGGCTAAGAGAGTGACGTGTTTCTTTAAAAAGGAAAGGCTAAAATCATCAGCAGACAGGAAAGGCTGGTCTCTGACCAAATAGAAAGTGTTCCTTGTTTTCTCAGTCATTATGCTCATCAGAAAACAGTCACATGGCTTTGATTTTGGTTGGAATCAAAGAGTACATTATTTAATGTCATGCATATGACCACTATTTATTTATATCGATATTTCAATATTTAACATCAGATAATTCTTAGATATTTTCCAAATACGTTTATTCTATAAAATGCGCTGAAAGGTTCCATGGCAGTTCTTAGCATCTCCTCTCCTATGCAGCGACGATGCATACGCTCCTAGAAACACAGTTGCTGTGGCAACCTGCTCACTCACCATCTTGTGTTTTTACTGTCCAGTGCCCTATTCCACATCAGTGTGTTTAGATGGGTTTGATGAACATTTGCTATTCAAAACCAATTAGCAACACTTTAATTGACTTACATTTGACTTAATGCTTTTGGTTTATTTTTCTTCACGGCTTTTGGTTTCGCTGCAGTTTCTTAAGATACCTTTGTGGAAAGACTGCTAAATGCACGTTTTGCACAATAACATAACATATACTGTATGTTGGCATGGAAACCTGAGGATGCACAGCTGAACATTGGTTTTCAATGTCTGAGGATGATATGATTAGATGTCAGCCTTTCTTAAAAATATAATGTTGAGAACTCTTAAAGCAGCTATTAAGAAAGCTCATAAGGGGGTTTATGCTAAAAATAGATTTTTCAGATGCTCTGCACATCTTTCCCTCTCTAACACACACATACACACACACACACACACACACATACTCATACATCCATATATCTAAAATCACTAAAACTGTAATTGCCATAGATAAATAAAACTCCTCTGTCTCTGATATGTGAATGAAGGATTATGACCAGAAATACGGAGGTTAAATGTTACTCTATGGTGGTTCATTGCAGCAATCCTGATTATGTTGTCCTCCAGCAGGTAATCATAAACCTTTCAATAATATAAATGAATCAAAAAAATGTTATATTTTCTTCATATCCAATCCAAAACAACAGTTTGATTTTTGATTGGAAATTATTCAAGAAAAAATCAAAACAAAACATCATTAATATACAGATGGTAAAATGATGAATCTCAAAACGGGGTATTTTTTTTCCATACACTGGGACTTTGCTATAACTGCTTATAAACGCTTTTCATCTTTTTGAACTTGAAAATATTAGTCAGTCATTTTAGAGGTTGTCTTGAAGGTTGTTGTTGTTGTTTTTTATAAAAGTAAATAGAAGAACTAAGCAACTGTATTTGGCTAAAATAGTTCCTGATATTGGTCATAAATCTATGAAATCACTGTTTTTAATCTCTTAAATCTTTTGGCAGCTGTCAATGATAAGTCACAGTTACCAGAATTTGCATCTGTTAACTGGATGCCTGTTGAGGTCTCCTTTCTTTAAGTTCTCTGCCACATGAAAGCATAAGAACAGTATATAATGGTGCTGGTCTTTTCCCTCAGATTATTACACCAATGCTCATTTGAGAGCAACTTCCTTCACCACTAGTCTTCAATCCTCACTACTGTGCAAAATGTGTCTTCTTCAGATTCATATCACGGTTGAAACATTGCTTAAATTTTGTTTTTATCCAGCAAATTCTACTCACAGGTATTTCACTGTCTTGATCTTTCTCATGTCAGGAGCACATTGCAAACATGTTGAAATTGATTATTCGATCAGGCCTGAGAAAGCGCTCAGTTGTGAAAAGACAAATTAGCTGCAAGATGCTGACCAATTGCTGGAAAACAGAATCACATCATCGTAAATGCCTGATTGTATCAATGCCCTGCTCTCCACAAACAGAGTCGTTAAGGTTTATGAAAAGGCAAAAATGGTGGTGTTGCTTCCAATAAGCAGTCTGGGTTGTGGGATGTTTCCAGTAAGCCTCAACCAGGCCCAATTAGACCTCATGTATTCAGTCTAGATTAACACAAAGCGACACAGGTGCAGCATGGCCAACATCATTTGCTGTAACTATGACAACACTAGATTGATTCAGGACGTGGGAAACATGGTAGGATGAGACGCATTTCACTAGTATAGTACCATGCAGCGCTTTTAAGTGGATAAAAATGAAGATTCGTTTCAAATATTTCCTAATTTTCTAAACAGATGTCAAATATCCTTTATTATTTCTCACAAAATCAACTCATGACAAACACACCGGACTGTTTTCCCTGCAACCTCCAGCCTGCAACGTCTCCTCATTACATAGCCTCCAGCTTAATATCTCCTACAATTCAACAGAATGGCCTTATTCATCTATGCAGCTGCGCTCACTACGGCGCACCTTCTCTGGAACGCAATTGAAATTCTGAATAGGCCTAATTCTGCACATGCTGCATTACAAAATGGCTTGCATCCATTCTCTCCTCAGAGTAATGACAACACGACTGTAACCAAAGATAATCCACAGACCTAGTTAACGTGAGGTTTTGTGAGACGCATACACTTAAATGAGTAACCAAGTTATTCTAATATATTTGGAAAGAGCATCGACGCTTTTTTTTTTTTTTTTTTAAACTTGCATCGATGCTGCCTGTGACCTACCGTTCGCTCATATCAATTATTTGCTTAAATTGCAGTGCATTTGTGAATCCTTTGCGCGTTTTCTTATTCCATCCACGTCAATCTAAGAAGTAAATGCAATAATTACACCGGCCATTTCAGCCTCTACCTGTACGACCGACATACACATACCTTGATGTTTCAATGGCTGCGGCGTTAGGTCGACGTTTTCTCTCCCCCTCGTCCCTTCTCCCGATCGTCAGTTTTCCAACCTCGTTTTTTATGTCTCCTTTTCTCTTCCTCTAAATTGATTCGCTTGTTTCCACAGCTGTGTGTTGGCTCTTGTTCTTGAAGGCTATTCCGCAGCGCCAACGCAACGCGGGGGGCTACAGCGATGGCAGGTGAAAGATGAACACAATCCACGCACACATGGAAAACCAGAGATTAGATTAAGGGGGGGAAAAAAATGATATGATATTATTAGGTTAAGGTAAAGGATCTGGGGCGAGCGTATCCATGCGCCTTATCATCCTTGGAGAGGAACGCAGGCAGCAAACGCGACGGCGCCCGGTGGGCAGAGCATTTTGCGTCTAGTATGAGCGTCTCTTTACGCAGATTCCGTATATTACAACCTGAATCTCACTAAGACAGTATTAATGCAATATATGATGGGTCAACCATACGTGCGCACTTTGGATGATTTAACACTTTAAACCACATTGTTGATTATTCCCAGAGCCGTTAATGTTTTAGTTTGTGATTTAATGAGTAGTCACTTCTATATAATTAGTAGTCTTATCTATTAATGTGACTCAGCAGCACTGATTGAGCAGGAGAATAAAATAAATAAAGAGTCAGTCTGCTTCTGGTAATTCTGTGAATTTTCAAATCTATTCAGCTTTAATCACCATTTAATAGACACCTGTTTACTGACGAAAGCCCAAACGCCTGCATAAAGAAACTTTTCTGGTCCATTGAGACTTAAAGTGTTTTGCCGGCCTGCTAATATTATAATAAATGTCCAGTGCTAGCACATGCATTTACTAATGGCAAGCTAAGATTAAATCTAGAAAACTAATGAGGTCTTGTTTCTGCAGGCTTTGCATGTAGGTATTTTTTTACTCCCTTCCTCCTCCTCCTCAGTAGTGGATTCAAAGCTAAATATAAGAAGCCACCACCACTGTTATTTACTATCAGTATCCAGGCTTGGACAGCAAAATTCTCTGCAGCCTCGTGAAGTTTGTGATGTTTTGGATCATGAACTCTGGAAATGTGCACATCAAGTGATTTGTAAGCAGATTCCAAGGTTTACTATGGCCACTTCATTGGTGATTAGGAAATTGAAAAGAATACCAGCAAGTTATAGCCAATAAAGAAGGTTTAAGCCAGTAAAGACACCAGCATCCCCCTCTAAGTGGCCTTTCCGTATTGATCTCTGTCATGCGTTGGTTCACATGTGTCAAGTGCTTCAACTCCCATCGTCCTTCTGCACACCACAGTGGGTTGGGAGCACTTCTTCTGGATAAAATTTAGTGGGAAATAAGGGAAGCAGCTGCTTCCACAGCCAAATGTTTTTAGGGAAAAATAAATATCAAAGCATCTTTGCTCTGTCTCAGCTCACACTAAAGGTCAAAGGACAGAAAAGGCCAGTTATGCTTCAGAAAGACCCCCAAGATATATACTCCCCTCTCCATCTCTCTCCTTCCTTCTGTCCCTCACCCCCCTCCCTCTGGTTTTCTCCTCCTCTCTGTATGCCGTAGTGAGCATTGTTCATGACCACTAGCTTTTGCTGAAAGCTGCACAGCAATGAGGTCTCTGTGCCTTTTGCCTCTCTCTTGCTCTCCCCTCCCCCTCCTCTGCCTCTCCCTCTTGCTCCCTGATTCTCTCCCACCCATCTACCTCTCCCTCTCTTTCTCCCTCTATCTCACTCCCTCTATTAGATTTCCAGTCACACAGTGGTGCAGAGGATATTCCTCCTTTCCTTCTTCCTCCCTCTTCCCTCATTCCCTATCGCTCACGCTGAAATCTTAGCCCACATCTAGTTTCTCGCCAGACTCTGGCTGCCTTTCAGCTGCCACTCTCGTCGTCTCCTCTCTGCGTACATCTTTTTGCCTTCCAACCCCCGCGCTATTTAAAATGATTCCAGGCTAGCCGTGCCAATCCCACCCTGAGCCTCTGCTCTCCTTCCTCCACCCTGTTTCCACTCTATGTCCTCACAGTGTCATTGCACATTGAATCTGATATCCCCCTTCTGTGTGCACGTATGGTGTGTGTGTGTGTGTGTGTGTGTGTGTGTGTGTGCGTGCGTGCGTGCGTGCGTGTGTGTGTGTGTGTGTGTGTGTGTGTGTGTGTGCCAATGGAGTGGAGGGAGGGAGTGGGACATGCACTTGTGCACAGTAAACGAACAAACACTCATTGCTGTATTGCTTGTGTCATCAGTACAGGAACGCTCCTGGAGTAGAAATACAGCAGAGGGAGTTAATCCTGCTATTCAGAGGACGAGAGCATGGCATTTCCAATACAGCCCAAACCCCATAAACTCTTAATGCTGTGTTAGGAGCCACAGGGGAGGAGAAGGGGATGGCAATGAGGATTTGGCAGCAACATGCTCATGCCAAGACATATGTGGCATGCTGATAGCACTATAGAAGTGCAGCTCACACAGAGAGGAGGATTTGGAGGAGTTCTGATACATATCCATCACTTCCATCATTTCAGAGCACTAGCCACAGGCCTCACTGCTCTGGAAGTGGATGGTGGAGTGATTGCATGCAGTTCAAAGCAAAGATTAAGAATGTGGGTAATTCTTGTAGCAGTAGTGTTGATGTCTGATTCTGGGTGAGGAGCTTTAGTGATCTCTCTGATGGCCCCGGGCAACCAATAGGGATTGTCAGCAAAGTGATATTTTTGTTGTTTATTTTTAGAAATATAACAAAGTAGTTTGAATTTTCATCATTGCCATCTGTGTAACAAAATAAGAGAGACACAAGGAAGAGCTGCAAGTTATTCATGGTGACATATCTCTTTGGTGTGTGTGTGTGTGTGTGCGTGCATGTGCATGTGATTGCATGTCTTAGAGAGACAGAGAAAATAGAGAGAGAAATCCTAGTGTCACAGTATCTTAGCAACTGCCTCCATCTCCTTGGAGACAAGAACTGACATCATTTCCTGCCTGTGAGAACTCACTTTTGGTTTGTCTATGGTGTGTTTGTGTGAGGGCATTTGTGTATCTGTTTGTTTGCATGTTGGTGTGTATCTTCGTTCATATGCAGATGTGGGCCTGCAGCATGTGCACTGATGCAAATGGGATGTATTCTAATGTTTGAGCCAGTATGTGTTCAAGAATGTTATTATTTTTGGCCACAAAGGTTTTATAAAAGTTATTTTTATATAATCCTGACACAGATTTATACTTGACACACACATATATATATATTTTTTTTAAATGATTTTAAATTGATATGTGAATTTATCATATCAAAGGCTGTTTTTGTCTTCTTTTTATTTTTTACTGTGAAATGCATTTCTTTAAAATCTTTTTTCTAAACATACATATACATATTACCATTTTATTACTGACTGTAAGCTTTTTCAAAGCCAAGGTTCTGAATGCTGTAACCTGACGTGTGTCATCCATGAACTACAGTATTAGTCCTCTGTTCATTTAGAACCAAACAACCTCCGTCCTTGAAGACCTCCGTCCTTCAAAACGTCATGTTTGACTGTCATCTAGTGAGAAAAGGAGTGTACTGCAGGCAGAAATTTGATCTTCTAAATTAAAAACCATCCCTCTGTCCACTAACTATAACCTTGAATCAAACAGGGTTTAAACGCGACATCCCACCTGGCATTGGGTAAGAAGTGGGATACACCCTAGGTAGGTAGCCTGTTAATCACAGGGCTGATCCTTAATGAACAAATAACATTTCAGGTGCATTTGTGAGTCACTAATTCATCTATGTTGCATGGGTTATGATAGAAGGAAAAACCTGGAACATCCATGGGTGTAATTGCCAAAGTCCTACAGCCCACTTCCTGAGAGCTGACCGATCTGCCCCAGACAGTACAACACGTTTAGCTAAACTGTTCATGCTCAGATTTTCTTTATAACATATTTTACACTCACAAAAAAGAAGCAAAAACACACAATTAAACTCAAAAAGTCAAGCGTCCTTCATGTAACATGTAAATGAATCCACTAATAGGTGCACTGGAAACTTTAGGCTACTCGTGAAGGTTAGAAGTTCCCCTTTGGATTAAGATACAAAAATGTCAGGCTGCATGTGAAATATGGGGATTACATTTGTAATGCAGGATTATTAACACAGAAGTTATGTTTATAAGCACAAATTCCCTCGAGGATCTATTCATTCAGCTGGCTGGAGTCATCTTTCAGAATTTGATATACCAGTGGGCACACAGTCACCTAACAGTTTATTAACCTTGAGAAAACAACTGATGAATGCTCAGTAGTATACTTTCAGTTGCAGGTATTGTAATAATATTTATTTGTTTGTTTATTTATTTATTTAGCAGGAGTAATTCAGAAGCTTTTCAGTGCACCAACAAAGTCAACACTGAAATCAACCAAAAAAAAAAAAAAGATTCCAATGAGGGATCTATGTCCAATATAACTACATTAGAAGAAAAGACAATAAATCAACTGATCAGACTGATTGATCCTATCCCACCCTGACTTAAATTCTCAAAAAAGGAAAGCAACCCTGTCCATGGTCCCAAGAACATCCAGACGTTCATCCTTCCTGTCGCAGGAACAGTTCAAGAAACCCACATTCTAGTTGAATCCACAACAGAATCTCCGAAGTAAACCCCACTTTTTAGATCATCTGGTCCAATGCTTCGCATCCACCATGGGGGCCAGGCAATGCTCTGACTAATTGTGGGCATGGCTGTTTTATATGTGTGCACATCCTTTCCATTACATAAACTTCCTGGTCCCATCTGATGTCCTGAATTGTCAACATGACCTTTACAATTTATAAATCATAAACACACAAGTAACATGACATCCACCTTTTCTTAAGACAATTGTTTTCTACTTCTGTGAAAGACGGTACTTCAATAATTACAATGAATAATTATGTAACAAGAATGTATCTCCTAGTTAGAGAGAATAATGATGATAGAATAATGATGTAATGTTAAAATATTAAAATCATCTGCAGTTAGTGACCAATGCACAGATGGGATTGTTATCATACAGCTTAGTATCATGTAAACGTTAACAATTGTGCCAAAGACACAAACAATATGATTACATCTAGCCTTCTTCTTTTCCTTTTGGCTTTTCCCTTCAGGGGTCGCCACAGCGAATCAACCGCCTCCATCTAACCCTGTCCTTTGCATCCTCTTCTCTCACACCAACTACCTTCATGTCCTCTTTCACTACATCCATAAACCTCCTCTTTGGTCTTCCTCTAGGCCTCCTGCCTGGCAGTTCAAAACTCAGCATCCTTCTACCAATATATTCACTATCTCTCCTCTGGACATGTCCAAACCATCTCAGTCTGGCCTCTCTGACTTTATCTCCAAAACCTCTAACATGTGCTGTCCCTCTGATGTACTCATTCCTGATCCTATCCTTCCTGGTCACTCCCAGAGAGAACCTCAGCATCTTCATCTCTGCTACCTCCAGCTCTGCCTCCTGTCTTTTCCTCAGTGACACTGTCTCTAGGCCAAACAACATTGCTGGTCTCACCACAGTTTTGTACACCTTTCCTTTCATTTTAGCTGAAACTCTTCTATCACACATCACACCTGACACTTTCCTCCACCCATTCCATCCTGCCTGGACACGCTTCTTCACCTCTTTTCCCCACTCTCCATTGCTCTGGACTGTTGACCCCAAGTACTTAAAATCCTCCACCTTCTTGATCTCTTCTCCCTGTAACCTCACTCTTCCACTTGGGTCCCTCTCATTCACACACATGTACTCTGTCTTACTGCGGCTAACCTTCATTCCTCTCCTTTCCAGGGCAAACCTCCACCTCTCTAGCTTCTCCTCCACCTCGTCCCTACTCTCACTGCAGATCACAATGTCATCTGCAAACATCATAGTCCATGGAGATTCCTGTCTAACCTCGTCTGTCAGCCTGTCCATCACCATAGCGAACAAGAAGGGGCTCAGAGCTGATCCCTGATGCAGTCCCACCTCCACCTTGAACTCCTCTGTCACACCTACAGCACACCTCACCACTGTCTTACAGTCCTCATACATGTCCTGCACCGCTCTAACATACTTCTCTGACACTCCAGACTTCCTCATACAATACCACAGTTCCTCTCTGGGCACCCTGTCATAAGCTTTCTCCAGATCTACAAAAACACAATGCAGCTCCCTCTGGCCTTCTCTGTACTTCTCTATCAACATCCTCAAAGCAAATACTGCATCTGTAGTACTCTTTTTTGGCATGAAACCATACTGCTGCTCACAAATGCTCACTTCTGCCCTTAGTCTAGCTTCCACTACTCTTTCCCATAACTTCATTGTATGGCTCATCAGCTTTATTCCTCTGTAGTTGCCACAACTCTGCACATCTCCCTTGTTCTTAAAAATGGGCACCAGCACACTTCTCCTCCACTCCTCAGGCATCTTCTCACTATCTAAGATCCTGTTGAACAACCCAGTCAGAAACTCTACTGCCACCTCTCCTAGACACTTCCAAACCTCTACAGGTATATCATCAGGACCGACTGCCTTTCCACTCTTCATCCTCTTCAGTGCTCTCCTCACTTCATCCTGGCTAATCTTTGCTACATCCTGGTCCACAACAGTCACCTCTTCTAGTCTTTGTTCTCTCTCATTTTCCACGTTCATCAACTCCTCAAAGTACTCTTTCCATCTTCCCATCACACTGCTGGCACCCGTCAATAGACTTCCATCCCTATCCTTAATCACCCTAACCTGCTGCACGTCCTTCCCATCTCTATCTCTCTGTCTTGCCAGCCTGTATAGATCAGTCTCTCCCTCCTTACTGTCCAACCTAGCATACAAGTCATCATAAGCTTCTTGTTTGGCCTTTGCTACCTCTACCTTCACCTTACGCTGTATCTCCCTGTACTCCTGTCTACTCTCCTCAGTCCTCTCAGTGTCCCACTTCTTCTTAGCTAACCTCTTTCTTTGTATACACTCCTGTACCTCCTCATTCCACCACCAAGTCTCCTTATCTACTTTCCTTCCAGATGACACACCAAATACTCTCCTACCTGTCTCCCTGATCACATTAGCTGTAGTTGTCCAGTCATCTGGAAGCACTTCCTGACCACCCAGAGCCTGTCTTAACTCCTTCCTAAAGGTCATGCAACACTCTTCCTTTTTTAGCTTCCACCATTTCGTCTTCTGCTCTGTCTTTGTCCTCTTCATCTTCCTCACCACCAGAGTCATCCTACACACCACCATTCTATGCTGTTTGGCTACACTCTCGCCTACCACTACTTTACAATCAATGATCTCCTTCAGGTTACATCGTCTACACAAGATGTAGTCTACCTGTGTGCTCCTACCACCACTCTTATAGGTCACCATATGTTCCTGCCTCTTCTGGAAAAAAGTATTCACTACAGCCATTTCCATCCTTTTTGCAAAGTCAACTACCATCTGTCCTTCTGCGTTCCTCTCCTGGATACCAAACCTGCCCATCACTTCCTCATCACCTCTGTTACCTGCACCAACATGTCCATTGAAGTCTGCACCGATGACAACTCTCTCACTTCTAGGTATGCTCTGCATCACTTCATCAAAGTCCAACCAGAATTTCTCCTTCTCCTCCAGCTCACATCCTACCTGTGGGGCATACCCACTAACAACATTGAACATCACACCTTCTATTTCTAGCTTCAGACTCATCACTCTATCCGACACTCTTTTTACCTCCAGGACATTCCTAACAAACTCCTCCTTCAAGATAACTCCTACTCCATTTCTCTTCCTATCTACACCATGATAGAACAACTTGAACCCTGCTCCTAAACTTCTAGCCTTGCTACCTTTCCACCTGGTCTCCTGGACACACAGTATGTCTACCTTCCTCCTCTGCATCATGTCGACCAACTCTCTACCTTTTCCTGTCATAGTTCCAACATTCAACGTCCCTACTCTTAGTCCTATACTCTTGGCGCTCCTCTTCTCTTTCTTCGTGCGAACGCACTTTCCTCCTCTCCTTCTTCGACCAACAGTAATCCAATTTCCACCGGTGCCCTGTAGGTCAACAGCGCCGATGGCGGTCGTTGTTAACCCGGGCCTCGACCGATCCGGTATGGAAGTCATATGTTTGATTCGCATCTTTGATTTGGCAAAAGTTTTACGCCGGATGCCCTTCCTGACGCAACCCTCTGTATTTATCCGGGCTTGGGACCGGCACAATAAGACACTGGCTTGTGCCCTCTTGCGGCTACATTATGATTACATCTAGCCTAATACAGAAAATTAAATTTTTTCATTCACTGATTCATCCATTTTCTTGACTGCTTCTTCTGTGTCACAGAGGTTGCTGGAGCCTAAGCTGCATGTTTTTTGGAGGTGGGAGGAAACCAGAGAACCTGGAGAGAACCGGAGAGAACATACAAACTCCACATAGAAAAGATTCAAACCTGGAACGTTCTAACTGTAAAGCAACATCGCTACCCATTGCGCCACCAAGTCAGCTAGAGGACATTTAATTTTATAAATTTAGTGTTCATATGAATCAAGAGTCAGCAGACAGAGTCAGACGATCACACAGATCAGGTTTCAAAAAGTATCCTGGAGGAATCAGCATCCGACAGTGTCACGAGGCTTCTGCAGGATGAGCACACACAATACAGCACACACACCTTCATTCAAAGGAAATAATGTCACTGTGGATTTGTTAGCACACTAGTGCCAGTAATTAGCAATCATTCATCATTGCTAGTCTTGTTTAGGTTTTCCTCGTAAAATAATTTAATTTGCACCAATAGGGACTCTTTATTTTCATCTGCCACAAACATACAGGATATTGTTGCACATACACACCTCCCAAACTATAATATTGCAGTGACCAACAGAGGAAGAGTCTGATGACCGACATCTCGATCAATGTAGCTGTTTCCCAAGCTTCACAGGACCTATTGCACACAATAAGGTGACAACAGAACGCCTGGCTCTTAAGTCAGAAGCCGTTGTTGTAAAGAAAACAACCCAGTTTACAGAGGTCACAGAACGCATGTTGCAGCAGAATATTTTATTTTAGGTTTTACAAGCAGGTATTCACTTCTTACAGTGTAGTGAGTTTATTAGTTTGAAGTCAACAAATTTCACTGACTGAATGCAAAAATATCATCTGAACATATCTGAACATCATGATAATGAAAAGAAAAGATGGCAGGATACAGAGTTTTATGTTCATAACTGAGAAAAACATGAAAAAGATTTAAGAATCCCCTGGTAAAATTATTAGTGTGACAAAACGCTATGTCAATCAACACAGCTGTAACGTTATCATTTCATATCTCACAAATGTTCCTTTAGATGTAGACAGTCTGGACCACATTCAACTAACGCTCAATGGGAAGGTTGTCAGACAGAATCTAGAATGATCATCTAAAAAAATGTTTTCTTATACAGAAACGATCACATTGTAGTTAAACATTACCACCAACCATAGTGTAGTTAAATAATTAAACAGTTCTCTTAAATGCTCCTCTTCATTCTCTTCAGTCCAACAAAAAGAATCAAAGGAATCAAATCTTGCTTTCTTTCTCCACCCATCTTGCAAATTATTTTTGCTTTTTCGATAACGAAAATGGATATTTTTTTAGATCCAACTGTGAAAGAGAAAAGAAAGTTGTAAATCATACTACTACTGTACAGACAACACAGAAAAGACATCGGGATGATGATTCCTAAAAAGAAGTAAACAGAAAACGTGTTTCAATTTATCCAAGATTCAAGTACAGTGGTACCTCTACTTACGAACATCTCTTCATACAAAATTTTCAAGTTATGAAACGCCTCAACAGGAAAATATTGCATCTAATTACGAAAGAAATTTCAGGATACGAAAGGTAAAAATAGAGTATGGGCTGCTACTTGCAGCTCCCAAAGGTTCCTGAACGCAACATTCTTATAGCTGCTCTGCCATTGGCTATTACCTCGCATCCTGGCATCCCATTGGCTAAGAGGGACCTCTACCGTATGTGTCTATGTGTGTAGCTAGATAGGTGTCTATGCAGCGTACTTGTCATTTGGCCCTCGACCCATGAGGTGTTCTGATAGTTTTACGTAAATATATTAACTTTTAGAGTATTCCCTATGGACCCCAAGAAAGTGACGGCGAAAAGAGGAAAAGAAAAGAAGAAGAAAAGAGTTTTTTTGTCCATACAAACAAAGCAAGAGATATTAGAAAAAGCATAAAAAAGGGATGTGTTTGGTTGATCTCGCCAAAGAATATGGCCGTAATGCATCTACAATCGCCATGTTATTAAAACAAAAGGAAGCCATAAAACACCGGGATTTTAAGGCATCGCATGGGTGGTTCGAGAAGTTCAAAAGGATGACTGGAATTCACTCTGTTGTTTGGCATGATGAGGCAAGTAGTGCTTGAACCAAAGAGGGCAAAAAACAATAAGGACAGTTAAAAGGTCCATCATTTTTATTCTTTATTTTTTACATCATGCACAACTCTCATTTATCGTGTAATAATCTAATTGTAACCTGTATTTGTTACATGTTTTGATGCATTTTTATGCTTTATAAAACATTTATGTCTGAATTTTGGGGGCTTGCAACAAATTCGGTGATTTGCAGGGAAAATGCGTCTCTACTTACAAAATTTTCTACTTAAGAAATTTCTTCCAGAACCAATGAATTTCGTAAGTAGAGGTACCACTGTACTTTTCAAATTGAATTGATTAAATTTGCTGCTCTAAAGTGCCATCGCTCCAGTGAAAATAAACCTAAAGCATACCCATAACCCACGTTTTCAAATGACCAATTTATCACCTTTATTATAATAAACAGACAAATAACAGATTGGACAGGATCCGTGACTACATGCAGCATTAAGTGGTACAAAAGAAAGTCCACATGCTTTTATGCACCTGTTATTAGATAACACCTTTTCTTTTTACTGCCTGTTTCATTGTAGACAATAAAACAATACAATTTAAAATCCCCCCGTATATTGTGACTTCAAAACTGCCAAACAATTTCTCAAAAATATAAAAGTTGGAAAATAGTTGGAATAAATTTGAAGCGATAAAAAGGATGTGATTACCTCTTTGCGGATCATCTCGATCGCCCTGTCATTCTGGGAGCATGACAGAAGTCCTTTTTTATGAAACAGACAGTCCACAAGCAGCCTGACTCCGATCTGTTCTCTGTGGTTTGGCACGGCATAGTTTTTCTTAAAAGTGTGATGCATTGCCACCATGATGACATTCTGATGATCACAATCTTTGATAAAGACAGGAAACAAATGTTAAAATTTGTATCTAAAATACAAAGCAGTATGTTTACCTGCATTTAGGTGTCTGCGTGCCAACCTTCGACTGCGGATAATGCTGCAATGATGTCGCTCTCAAACCGACTGACAATGGGACAGAAGACGATGATCGCTTCACTTTGTTCAGGTGAGCCCACCACCTCTGCACCTTTACTGGTGAGCTTTTTCATAATGTCGCTGTGAGAGTTTAAAGTGTTTCCAGCTACATAGATGAAAATTTTCATTTTTCCTGAAAACACACAAACAATTATGTTCATTATGTTGAGTTTGGGGAACTTCTCAACAGGTCAAAGAACATACTATACATGATTACATTTTTTTCATCACGTTCCATTGAAGAGACCCACAGTGGGTTTTCAAAGGCTTCATGTCTGTGCTGCTGACAGGCCATTTTACAGTTTTCCATATTCTCAATTTTTTTAAAAAGTAATAACTTGCTCATTTAATGTTCAACAGACATTATTTGAGGTTTAATTATCTTTGACTTACTTGTTTTATGCGAGATAATCTTTATTTATTGTTTTCTATTTAACAAAGAGGTGTTCCTTAGTACAGAACTGTCATTTCTCGAAGGGAACATTTTTACAAATACAGCAACGCCTTTATTGAATTAAGGTGTTAAACTTTAGACACGGAGATTAATTTATATTTTCCACATTATCAACACTTTATCCAATAATCCACACGGACCAAACTGGGTTCTGAGAGAATGTAAAACAGACAATTGTATAACTCGACACATAAAACAATCACCCCAGACGGAAAACTCATCTTATACTACATTACACTTCTAATTTAACATATTAAACAGAGAAATACTGCAGAGATATTACTTACAATCCCAGTTAACCTCAGCTATGTGACATTAAATGCTGCTTACAGTCAGACCAATAATGTCATATACAACAGCATTATGTAGGCCTACTTGTAGGTTGTATCATGACGCCTTTGTATATTAGGCTTAGCGAATTGAATATTTCCCTTGAAGTGAAAAGCAACACATGATTATTGTTAGAGTTTTTCCTGTTTTTTCTTTCCTGATTTTAACAAGAAGCTTACATTTGACTTAAATAAACACTAAACTCACCTCTTATAGTCGTTTGGTTTTCCTGTAGCTGTTCTTCCGTAACGAATGTCCAGGATCGGGGCGATTTTACTTTCACTTTCAATTTCTTTGAATTGAAACGACCCACTAAGGGTGCGTTACCTCCATCCGACCAGTGGGTGTCAGTATTGTAACGTTATTGAGCAGCACATGGACGATGACATGAAGTTAGCGTTATTCTAATTAACATCTTGAGGATGAAAACAAATTAAGTGTTTATTTTAATGTGCTTTTTATAGTTGAAATATTGATAGAATACCAGCTTTTGGAAAATTCTGAGAAGGAACGAGTTGAAAATAGTGTGTAAGGTTTTAGAATAGACAAGAAAATAACAGTCATTGTGTACTGCCCTCCACCCCTGTGATTGACACAAAGTCAGGGTTTATTCCACTTAGTGCGTCACTATAGCCATGGCTTTCGCAGACCATTGAATTGCCTGAGGTTAGGAGTAAATCATCCCTTTGAGTAGCCTCTCTCTATCCACATTCATAATAATACTGAATTAATAGACATTCATACACCCGAACATCCCACATCCCAGTGATTGTATATTTGTCACTAGAAAAGCTGTGCAGGCTGTTTAACAGGGGCATGTAAGCTGTATTTGCGGGAGTGATTCTTCATCTATCAAATGTACATTTATCTTGATCATCTTTGCCTGAACAGAGTCGGGAGAAGACCTAACCCTGACAAATGAGCAATGCTGCTGGTCAGTGGCCAGAATTTATTGAGTGGTTTTCAAAATGGACCAACGACATCAAGCAAAACATGTTCAGCTTCCACAGGAACATAGTTCAAATGTTTAGTTTGGTCACGTATATAAATATCCTCCTGAGACCCTCCTATTAGCTTTTACATCCGTGTCAGTGTTTGTGTGTTGGTCGGGCCGTCCAGCCGTCCATCTACCAAATACGTTCACAACCTTGCAGATAGAAAGATGAAAGAAAAAGCACATTACTCTGGCAGTAAAAGGGATGGAAATGAGATGATGAGTTTGACCTTGAGAAACCCAGGTCAAGGTCAAATTTCAACTTCTGTACATTTTTTTGTACATATCTCAGGAACCGGATAAGATAGAAAGATGGAACAAAAGGTATTATATTAAGGGAGGGGATGAAAATTAGATCACAACGCTGTCCTTCAAAAACTAGGTCAAGGTCAAATATTCACTTCTATATCTTTTTAGGCACACATCTTCGAAACCTGATGAGATATAATCACAAAACAAGAAAACATTTTCAGGAAGCCAGAGGCACAAAAATGTTTAGGTCAGGGTAAAATTTTGAATTCAGGGGTGCCGCGTGATGTTGCAGTCTCTGACTGCTTTGTTGTTTTCTTGACATCTATTGCTGGAATTTAAAAATTTTCCTCCACATAGTGTTTCCAGTAATAAAGGATCTTTTTTCTGTGAAAATGACAATGTAATGTTTTCCCCAGACTGTTCTCCTGTCATAGTGTGTTAGTCTGAAAAGAATAAAACTTTATTCTGAAATATAAAACAATGTATATTTTACATATGTACATTCTATAAATTAAATAGGGATATAAGTATTTTAGCTAACAGCATCTTTTATTTTTAAAGCTGCATACTCGGAGGTAATTATAATATTTAATTCTTGAATCCTATCATTAAGCTTTGCAGGTCTCCCATACACAAAGTTTGATTTACCTGCCTTCTTCTTGAGGAAAAATCTTATTCGCTCGACGGATTGCTGAGCTGGCCTCTCTGACCAGCCCCTATAAATCATTCTTTAATCAGAGGCCTCTGAGATTGGGTGCAGATACTCTCGGGAGCACCCCTGTGACATCTCAACTCCTCCCCATGCATCTCTGACGTCGTCAGAGTTTGTATCCTCCTCTGTTTCCTCTTCTGGCTTGTCTGCATTTGCATCATTCATCAGCAAAATAAGAGAAATGACCCGCTCTGCACACTTTGTTCAAAACAGACACCCCAACACTTCTTCTGGCTGCAAGTGAGTGATGCCTAACAAGAGAATGCAGGTCAGGGCTGGATCATTAATACAGTGAGGAGCTGCAGCACAACCCTCCGATCGCTGCTGTGATTATGGCTGGTTTACGTGTTACAGAAAAAGCTTGAGCTCATGGCATAAGAGGTTCACCTGAACTGCAGACACCGCTTCAAGGTATGTCTTTGTGTTAAAACACAGACTTTTATTATTTATTGGAGTATCGGTATTACTGTTCTGAAGTTCAAAGCTTATTTTGTAACCTTTGAAACCAATCCCACCACAAGGCCCTTTAACATACTATTCTAGAGCCTTTGATCATATCACATGATCTCCATGAGTAGATGGAGTTTGCCCAGCTGTCGTCAAATCAACAATATTGTGAATATTCAAATTTAAGAACTAAATACAATCCTGTACATTTTAGTTGTTTTCTTAGAAGTGGAATGGTGGAGCAGTGGGTGGAGCAGTCACCTCATGGCTGGAACGTTCTGGGCAACATACAACCTCTTTCTGAGGTTGTATGTTGTCCCCGTGTCTGCGTGAATTCTCTCCGGGTTCTCTGGTTTCCTCCCACCACCAAAAAACATGCAGCTAAGGTGAACTGATCATTAGTTAGGGTGATTGTGTGCATGAGTGGTTGTCTTTTGTGTGGCTCCACGGTTCACCGGCATCACATTCGGAATGTCCCCCACCTCTCACCGGTAAGCCACCTGGGATAGGCTCCAGCAACCCCCACGACCCACAGAAGAGACAGACAAGAAGATGAATGAATGAGTGAATGAATGCTTTCTTAGATCTAAAATGCTTTTTTTTTCTGAGTATTTTAAGATCTGAGTCTGTCTCAAACAAAGCACAGATGACAGCTCCTTAACACTGGATACAAAGAAAAAACAAATTTACATTAATTCGTCAGAAAGTCACACAGCGAGAAACGTAGGCTCCCTGTTTGTTACTGTTTTAGGAATAAAAATATGATTATTAACTGAACCGTACTTCGATTCCGCTTGTTTTTTTTTCTTTTCATTGTTGTTTTTAGCACTTCTATCATTATGTGACTTTCTTTTAATGTCTTGCAATGTCAATAAACCTCAAAAAACAAAGAAAAACACTCACATTGGTTAAGACAGAGTACTTTGGAGCTTTTGTTGTGGGTCATTAAATCAGTGCTCATGAGCTAAACCAAACTTAGGATTTCTATTTTGTTTGTATGTGTTATTTCATATTTCCCACTCACATGCAAGCTCACTAATATTCAACACAGAATCTCACCTTTGCTGGGAAAATATTTCCAAAAGGGGGGAGCATTCATTGTAACAACCTTATATCTTCACCATGGGGCAGTTATGCTTCAGGCTACAACAGAAAAACCAGTTTGGTCTTAAGTTAAGTCAGACCAGTAAGAGAGAGACATGAACTTGTTTTAAATACTCTGACGTCACCATTCAGCGGTTTGGAGCTGTCAGAGAGCGCACTGCTTCTCACCAGTGCGCGATGATGACCATGGAGAAAGAGGGATGTCATTTCCAAACTGTGCGCACCGACTGCGGAGATGGAGCGCACCGTGTTGAAATGTTCTGCGGCGAAGTGATGGAAGTGTTGACGATAAACTAATGAAGCGCTGAAGAATTTTTTTTCATTGCTCTGGAGACGACGGACAGTTCAGAAACTAACGCGTAAAACTGATCGTGAGGACGGAACGTTAAAAAATCAATCGGGGAAAACCATGCACTGTGCATATCCATGGAGAGATGGCATACGTGCTTCTTGGTCGACTTCTTCCCTTCTCTCACAGGCTCACAAGAACATCTATTTGTTTGTTATCTCTTTTCCTTTCATATCTGTGCTACTGTGCGCTATTCTCCACCTACACTATCATGCAAAACTCAGGTGATCCAACGCCCGGCTGTCAGCGCGTCTCGGCTGATCGGAAATCCCTGTTGTGCGTTCTGCCTTTGAGCGTGAGACCGAGCGTTGTTGAGACGTCGCGCCCGAAAACCGACCAAAGACCCCCTTCGTCCGCTCACCAGGAGCGACACTTCGCCAGGAACGACACACCCAGTCCCCCCGTGAGTAATTTAAAGTTTGGGAATAAAAAGTTACCGAATGCCATCATCGTTGGTGTGAAAAAAGGAGGGACTAGAGCGGTTCTGGAGTTTATAAGAATTCATCCCGACGTGCGTGCGGCTGGAACAGAGACGCACTTCTTCGACAGGAACTATGATAGAGGGCTGGAGTGGTACAGGTAAGGACATGTCTCACCTGCATAGGTGCGCCTTTACCAACCTACGAATAATCTCATCTCCATTAGGTTATACTGTAAGTAGGAAATATAAGACGGAATGCTGTTTAAAATAATTACGAATGTGAAGAGTTGAACCTGAACCACATCAGCGGCACCTGACTGAAGACCAATAAGACATCCTTATGATATAAATGTCTCTAAATGTCTTTGGTAGGAGTCTTTGGACATTCAAGGCTTATTATAATTCGTGTTTGTTTACGTTAGTTAAAAAAAGAATAGTACAATGAAAAGAAAAAGCTCAAACAAATAGTGGCGTTTCTGTTATTTCAGCACTGAAAAGTAAACCCACTTTTAGAGCTAAACCTGCTTTTTCTGTGGAAAATTTGTTTGTTTGTTTGTTTGTTTGTTTTTGTGCGCAATGAAGTGTTCACACTTCTTTCTTTCTTTTTTTTTTTTGGTACCTGTTTGTGTGGATTATGTTTTCTTAGTGGTAAACGTTCCAGATAGATGGTTATTCCGCAGTCTCTATAAAAAAATACATTATTACATGAAACTTTAAAGGCCTTAGCTCCGTTTTCAACGGCAAAAAAGTGACTCTCATTTTTGATGTATTGCTCAGCAGTTCATTAGATTTTTCATAAAAATTCAACCTCTCGAGGCAAACGGTGTAAACTGCTCTGTGCAGTCCTGCTCTATATCTGGCAGGCTTCTGAGCTACTGCCTCACAGATTGGACAATTTATTTCATGCATGAAAAAAAAAAAAAAAAAAAAAAAAAATATATATATATATATATATATATATATATATATATATATATATATATATATATATATATAAACTTCTTAATTGCAGGTTCAGATCAAGTATATTCTGATTTAATCATTAACTATTGGGCAGACAAACAGACAACAATCACACAGACCAGCTTCCAGCTCTTGTTAAAACCTAATTGTCATGCAGCCTGCAAGAGGGATGTGTTTCAGCACTATAATAAAAAATAATCACAAACCGAACATTTCCCTGTTACTTGGCAGTCTTCAGGATGGTTTTAGCCCTTTTATCTCAAAGATGCAATACAGATGTGAACCCACGCCTATTACTGTAGATTGACTGTCAGCTGCCAAAGCGGTGGAGGAAAGGTCAGACACCAACTCATTGACTTTAGGGATCGCTTTCCAAACAAACAGTTGCTAAATGTCTTGTAAACTCTCACGAAGAAAGGACAAAGTGATATTTTGAGCAGTTGTTACCTCACGATTGGTTTTACTAACTTGTAAAACCAATCGTGAGCAGTGTTAAAAGCTAAAAGGAGCTGATAATTACAGAGTAAATGGTCACTTTATGAACAGCAGATAAATCTGTGTCCATTCTGATCCTCCAGTGTTGCTTTCTGGCTCCTTCAACTTGGTTTATGCTGAGGGTTAGTATGATAAACTAATATGTCAGCATTATTACCAGTGAGCTGACACAGGATGTATTATATAAGCCAACAGACACTCGGCATATCATCCTAACTACCATGTTAGAGCCGTGTTTGAAGAATCCTGACATTTCTGAAATGGTGGCCCCTCTTCTACTGAAAAACATGTACGTTGAGGATGGAATGCTCAAAAGCTTGACCTGCTTTTGTTTTTTCCTTTCCAATTTCCCTGACCTCACTGGAAGACGTCACAAGGAAGGAAAGATGAGAGGTAGATTTTTAGGAGAGCCACGATGTTCACAGAATCTGATTACACCTAGAACAATCTACAATGACAGCTGTCACTGATTCATGCAAACTACAGTATAAACATATGACATAACATATTCTTTTATTTCCCATTGGTATGTGCTGCAGACTACAGTCTCTGCTGACAGACTGATCTCCATTGTACACTGTGAATTTTATTAAAAATGCTGTGACCTGTAGCCTACGCTGTCATGTTCTCTCTTCATGTCTGTAGTTTTCATAAATAAGTTACAAGGTTTGAATATTAAATCTGAAGAATTCACAACAAAACTCAGTCCTGATTATGTTTTACAATACTGTTTCTGTAAATGCTTTTGTTATGACGTTTGTGTGCAGTTGCTACTTTTTGTTCGACCAGCAGAGGTCGTACTGAGTTCTGTGCGGGAACAGGTGTGTTGTTGGTTCGAAAGGATGGATAGCGCACATGTTTAAGTTGTCCAGCGAGAGATAAAAAATTAAGATAAAAGACTAACCTCCTCCCATTTTGCAGCTGCAAAGTGGTCAGTACAATTTTATTGTGTAACCTTTATTTCAACCTTGTGTCATTTTCTGTACTTTTTTAAGTTTATTGTCATTTCATGTCTGTTTTGCAGTCCTACGGCGGTGGTGCAAACAGGAAGCTAGTCAGGCTAGACAGGCATCAATAAAAGATACCATCTGTATAAAGAACCGGAGTCCTCGCATGTTTCAAATTCTTTTACATTTTTTAAAAAGATTTTATATACTGATTTGGAAATTAAGAAAGCACACTCTAGTTAGTAGTTCAAGCACATGCATACATATTAGTGAGTACAGGCCCCTGTAGCAAACACACACACATACACAAGGGGGCTTGTAGACATGCAAGGGGAGGTAGAGTGGCGGACAGCCCCTTTGTGGAGCGCTCCAAATGAGCAATTTGTAAAGAGGGCGACGCCTTGCTCAAGGGTGCCTCGGCAGTGCTCTGGAGGTGAGCTGACACCTCCCACTATCAGCTCACACTCCGGGGTTTTTTTTGGTGGGAGCAGGAATTGAACTGCCGATCTTGAATCATAGGACGACCCGCTCTTCCACTGAGCCACTGCTGCCCTAAGAAGGGAAGCATAGTTACCGTTTTCCCTTTATAAAGAGAAGGACTAGACAAAAGATAAAGTCGGACATGCTAAAACATCTTCCCTTAACATTCAAAGAATTTAAAATACTCTCAGACAGAGAACGGGAAAAAAGACCATTTATGTCACTTAGACCTCAGCATGAAATATGCCACCATGTGAATCGGTCCAGTGAATACAGTTCTTTCTCAACAGTCAAGGCACTGAGATGGGATGACTGCTTTCTGTGTTGACACGATGCCATGAAATAGAAACTTCTGATTGGAGGGTTTGATGTGGTGATGGGGTAGAAGGGTGGGTAACAAATTCTCCACCGATGACGACAGACAGAACCTGAAAGTCTGACAAATAACCTCTGAAGTCCTGCGAATAATATTTACCTGCAATCTTTTTTGCTCTGTCCTGAAACTTCAAAGTTTTATTCTAGGCATACCTCTTTATTCCTGTCAAAGACTACAATGACCTAAATTTGAGGGCCCAGAAGTGACCCAGCAGGGTTCGCTCTAGTATATGGGTTCTGTTTGTATTCATGGTGATTTATTATTCTTGAACTATGTTAGGCTAATTCACTGGAGAGCTGTCTGCGGAAAAGTCTCCTGTGACAAGAGGCTAGTGTGACTTAGCATCAATTCTACTATAATTATTTACAAGGAGAAACTAGGTTCTTCTTTTGAGGCTGTTTTGTGCCTCTGGAACTCACTTAAGCAATCTTGGCCTGAATAGAATATCTGATACTATTTCCCTTCCATCTGTCTGAGTATGTTTGCTTTACTGGTCATTTAAGGAGTTCACCACGGCTGTAAATGAGAAATGTGTGATTTACTCTAACTTTGTGTTTTCATCTTTCCCTCAGAGGATTAATGCCAAGGACGCTTGAAAGCCAAATCACGATGGAGAAGACTCCAAGCTACTTTGTGACAAGAGAGACACCGCACCGGATTTCTGCCATGTCCCGAGATACCAAACTCATCGTGGTGGTGCGTGACCCCGTCACTCGTGCAATATCAGATTACACTCAGACTTTATCAAAAACTCCTGACCTGCCCAGCTTCCAGGACCTGGCCTTCAGAAACTGGAGCCTGGGCATTGTGGACACATCCTGGAACGCCATTCGGATCGGCCTGTACGTGCTGCATCTCGAAAACTGGCTCCGCTACTTCCCCCTGGCTCAGATCCACTTTGTCAGTGGGGAACGTCTTATCACGGACCCAGCAGGGGAGCTGGCTCGGGTACAGGACTTCCTGGGGTTAAAGCGCATTGTCACAGACAAACATTTCTATTTCAACCGCACCAAGGGCTTCCCTTGCCTCAAGAAACCGGAAAGCAGTGGCTCACCTCGCTGCCTGGGCAAATCCAAAGGCAGGACTCATGTTCAGATAGACCGAGACGTCATTGAGCAGCTGAGAGATTTCTACAGACCTTACAATGTCAAGTTCTATGAAATGGTGGGCCATGATTTTAAGTGGGAGTAGAGATTATGTGATTTATTCTACAAAGATTTATTTATGTCGAAAAAGTGTTTCAAAACTAGATTGTCTACAGTACTATGTCATAGATAAAGCACATAGCTAGATATAAAAGTCTCCAGAATATTTTTACATGAAACAGCAAAAGCAGCATCACTCTTTGGAGTGACACTCAAGGATAAAACATCTAGGATGGTATCGCTTTTGCACCAGAAAGAATCGCCAGCAAACATCAGCATCCTGTTTGCTAGATTTAGCCATCATTTCAGCTGACATGATTTCTGTTGCAGACGCTGTGCTGTTGCTGACTAGATGTACCATTTGCTGACTGGTTTATTAAAAAAAAAAAAAAAACAGGATATTTCCAGGAAAAGGGATTAGTTCATTTTAAAACCTGCTTCACTAATCAAGGCAGGGCTTGAAAGCAAGACCTTGGAAAATGTCAGAGAAGTCTTCAGGGAGAGCAGAGTTAAGCTGCAGCGCTGTGGTGGTAAATCTGAAATGTAAAGCCATAATGCAAATGTGAACCTATTATCACTTCCTGTTGGTCTCCTCTCTTTCTGGGTACAGTGAAAAATTCTTCCTCTCATTCCTTCAGCCCTGGATTGAATGTGTTCCTTGTAACCTGCAGCATTTCTGTGCTTTATTTGAAAAATCCATATTGATATTTTTGTTCAAAAATTTTTTACCACTGCTTGAATCACGATGCTATTCTGCCATCATTAAACGCAACAAAAGCACAATACATTTGTGAAGTGGATGTTTCTGTTTTAACAAAACTGGAAACTTGATAACTGAATTTTGCAAAAATGTTTCATTTTTTTCTAAAAACCCCCCCACATCTAAAAAAAGACTTTTAAACTGAAAATCAGTGACATGATTGGAATTCGAGCCTCTTAAAAACCTTTGTCAGACACATCTCTTTTCATATCTAGCTGTGGTTTTTAAAGATTAGACCACTAAGAGTTTTTATCCTTTAAGATTTGTTGCAGTCTGTGAGGTTTTTTTTTTTTTTTTTCGGTGTCTTTCTGTGACAGGTGGATGAGTGGGTGTAGGTGTAAGGAATTTCAATCACTTTTCAAAGACAAAGCAGAGATCCGAAACTTGTGGCGGCTCATCAGATAGATGGCGGATTGTTACAGTAAAGCAAGACTGACTGTCTCAGCTTTGTAAAAATAAAGAAAAACTAACTTGTGCTTCAGTAAATCTTACGATCTGAAGTGATCTGTCGGAAGTGAATCCTTGCATTGCCTTGTTTCAGCAGTAACTGAATGACGATTTATCATCATATTGTATAAGGTAAAAAAGAAATTACAGCTACTTCACTGTAATTGCAGTATACTTAGAGTTTAGAGGCTGCACAGTTAAGTGAGACTTTTTCACCACTACTTTAGATTAATTACAGAATACATACTGTAATGGGCTGTCAAACTATGAACTTAAATATATGGGTCATTAAATTATAATATTTACAGTTTAAATTCCAGTTTATTCTCCAGACAAATATATGGCCTCCTCAATACTACATGTTTCGCACCAATTCCAATAAAATTTCATATTTCTGCATCACAACATGTGGACTGAAGTCTTAAGTCACACTGCATATGAATAATTTCACAATAAAAAGTAGATCCTATACAAGATAAGAAAATGCACGGATGGTTCATATAGACTGTGAGGGTTCACTGAAACACAACAAAGTCTTACTCAGCATTTTAATGTGCATCTTTTGATATCATGCGTAATAGACGTTGGAACATTGAACTCAAAGAATCTCTTTGCTTTCCTAACTAATAGTACTCATTAATAATGATTTCATTCCCGGCAGAATGTGGGACATATTGATCCTCTCTGTTATCTACATACCTCAGAAGTCGAGTACTTTTATCTTGCAGAATTCTACTTTATCTAAAGTCCGATTGAAATTATCATGTAACAGATCCTTTGAAGGTTTCCTGGTATTCGGCACAGAGCTACAGATAGCTGAACTCGAGAAGCACTAAAACCTGTTCTTATTTTTACTCATCTGTGTGTTCAGGCTACAGTTTCTCCTCATTTGCTTCCTCTTTTGCAAATACTCATAGTGCATTGTTAAAAGAGAAATCCTCAAAGATGCTCCTCTCTCCTAGACCCTCTCTCAGCCCAGACGTCTGCCTTTTTTTCCCCCCCGTCTCCTTCCAGCTTCTCTCTCTCTCTTTCCCTGTTCCAACATTCATTAAACTCATACGACCTCCGAGTGGAGGGCGGAGGCAGTGTTGCTGCACCACCTCTGATGCCCTTCTTGTCATCATGCTTGCCAGCAGCTCATTCCGGTGGCTAACGGAGCGCTCACAGGTGAGAGTCTACCCAATCGTCACCGTGAACGACAACTCTCTGTATGGTGCACATGGGTCCTAATTAGGCCTGAGGGCTGCAGAGGAGCAATCCCCTAGAACAAGCATCAGCCAGAGTCTGATTAGACCTTGCGAGTGAACAGCTCTCTGGAGAAGGCTTGCAGGTCAAAATTCTCTTCTCTCTGTCTTTTTTTACACACACACGCACACACACACACACACACACACACACACACACACACACACACACACACACACACACACACACACACACACACACACACACACACACACACACACACACACAGCTTCCTTTTCAAATATGAATTCCCTCTGGAAGCAGCCCATGCAAATCAGAGGATCCTTTGCATTGTAGAACTATTATATGACCTATTTGCGCTCAAGCAAATGAGGTGCTTGTTAAGCTTAATGAGTATTTGTATAAACTTGCTCTGGTTGTGACATATTATGTCTAATTGAACCGCTACAAACAAACCACATGCATGATTGCCTCTAATGTATGCAGAGTTTTTATTACATTTTTAAACAAAGTGTTTTCCCTATATAATATACAATTCATACCATTTCATCCCCAGAGGCATAGGAGCAGCCTGGAAATTACTCAATTATCCTAATACCTGAAGGAGTTGAATGAAGTATCATTTACTCTGCAGTGTGTGCAGAACATGGGTGATAAATACAAGACTTTAAGGAGGCGGCACACATGCCTGAAGAGTTTTAAAAGAAGCCATCGGAACAAATACATTGAATGGAGGACCTAATTGGGAAGGACTTCCAACAGCTTGTCGTCAGTTACTTTCGGAGTACTGTGTTCAGTACTCTGATCTCACTTAAATAAAACCTATTGGTCAGTCTAGAGGTCCAGGCCTTGATGGAGCCGTACCTCTTCCCGGAGGGCAGCAGAGACAACAGGCTGTGGCCGGTGTGTGAACTGTCACCACTGATGCTTGTGGCTCTACGCAGACATCTGGTGTACATGTCTGACAGAGGATAGCTGAACGCCTACGACTTCCTGTGCTGACTTCCTGACCCTTTTCCAGATCATTCTTGTCAGTCTGAGATTTCATGCTTAAAGCAAGACTATTGTATGTCTTTTTTTTTCTTTGATGGAATGAATGCCCAAATAAAAAAGGCCTAACTTGCTCTAAAGCATTAAATGACTAAGTAATACAGCGCATTGGTTGCAGGCAAATCTAAAATGTTGAAATGTCACAGAGATGTTTCTCGTTCATGTGATGTACAATCTGTGCCAGTTAATGCAGCTTCAAACATGCCTGTCATTGGATATTTAATGAGCATAGACCTTAGATTAAAACACGATAATAGAACCTTTGTAAAGAAATCCTTCTCTGAAATGTTACTTCTTGCTTTTAGATGTACAATTGTTAAGGATGCAAAACCCCTCTTTAATGTATGCTTCCAGGAATTTTAATTTTCATATATGTACTTGAAAAGGTGCACTGAACTAAAATAGCATATATTAACAGAGCATTCCTTGTCCCTTTCTCAGGATGTTCACCTGAGATTGAAGTACAGTAGGTTTCCTGTTATATAGTACGTGAGACAGCAGCTGACATCGCAGAGGCAGAGCTTCGGCAGTGCACTTCGTTCAGTCCTAATGCTTCAGAATAGTTTAACTTCTGCAGCCGACAGGATGTCCCAGTGGTCAAAATCACCAGTGGCTTAGGAGCCAAATTAAAATGAAGTGCTGACAACTGTGGCACAGTCTCAACTACGTAATGATACATGTTCTGCACCTTTTTGCAGACCAGTGTTGGAACTGTGGTCTGCAGGGATGGCATTTAATAAGCATGTGCATGTGATGTGCTCTGTTAGGCTTGAGGAGGAAGAAGCGGAGAAATAAAAAGTACCTCTAAATTTTGGGAAGGAAAGTTTCAGCGACGCTAGGGCACTTAGTCACTCATGGCAAAAAGTGTCAAACCGTTTTCTATTTTACATCAGATCTTTGCATCTATGTTACAAATATCAACGTTATTTATGACTCCATGCTGCTACTTTTTAACTAATCCCCAGCTGAGAGTGAGAGGAGGATGGCAAAGACGGGGGATTTTGTTGGGCACAAGCCTTATCAAGATTTAGATGTATGAAAATCTGCAAAGCCCTCCAAATTAGAAAGAGTTGTTCAGCGCCATCTCCTTGTTGTTGTTGCCGTTTGTCAGATGAGCAAGACTCTGCTTTCTGAAGAGTAGCTAAACTGAGGTGGAAAACTGATTAGACTGGAGAAGTAGTCAGACCTCAGCATCTCTCTCACCAGGAGATGTGTTCTAATTAGAGTGCGTGCCTCATGTCTCACTGTGGAGAATAACAAGCCTTATCCCAAGGCTGCCTCCAGATGAACCTCACATCCGCAGGAAATCAAAACACATCTGATGTATCAGCAGCCCCTGGATGCCGGACCACACCTGAATCGACATGTGGTGTACTTGATGAGGGTTTACATTGTGTGGCAGTGTTCTCAAAGCAGAAAGTCATTAAAACAACCATGAATGAAAGCAGGCAGGTAATCGTATTTATTATCGCACTTTATTACCTGAATGATTAATGAACATGTCTTCAAAATATTTAGCAAAATGGAAACTACAGTACATCAGTAGGGCAGCCATTTCTGTAGTGCCTTCATGCAACTGAGCAAGGTGTGTGTTTTGTATGTCAATGTATCACATTGACATACAAAACACACAAAACTGGAGACACAAAACTGACCGAAGATGATTTTCAGGCGGCTGTTACTGTGAGGATTCAAGGAGCAAAATAATCCTGCATAAACCTGGTTCAGTGAGCAAGGCTATTATAAATACACGTCTAATAAAAGCAAAACAGAGCAAAGTCATTGATGTATGGAATAGACTCATTAAATCTGAATTTTAAAAGAAATTCTGTAGACAAAGCTTCCAAAAAATATGCAAGAAAAGATTTAATGATGGCCTTGTTGAGGTGTATGTTATTTATTAACCACGATTAAAATTACCTGTACATTCAAAAGCTGAGCTTCATTGATTATTAATGTGCATATGCTATTTTTACCTCACTGAAGCAATAGAAAATAACATTTATTACTTCAATAATCATGCGGTGCTTTCCATCACTTCGATTAAAATTGTACTCTATCAGACAATAAATTCTTTGTTATGCCCATAAACATCATTGCACACACAAACATATACACACACACACACACGTACAGACACACACACTTAGTGGAGGATGGTCCAACCTCCCCAGGCGGCTTGTCTCAGATTGGATGTCAGATGCTGGAGACAGCTGCACTCATCACAGCTTTTATGAATACATTAGCTTTTATGTTCATCCAAACACTGATTTATCTTCCTCAGAAAATCAAAGAGGACAGACATTCACTCACCAGTCCTCTGGAAAATTGGAAATTTCAAAAGTGTGCTGTGTGTAAGACAAATATCTGCAGCCAAAATAACTGCAAATCTTTCAGCTGGCAGGTAATTCAAACCTAATCTTTGACAGAGTGAGTGTGCCGATGTTTGCGCCTGCATTTTTTTTTTAGAAGAGGTGGCTTATGAAATATCAAAGTGTGTTATTTGCTTCCACGAAACTACAACATCAAAGACTTTACCCCTCTCCCACAAGAACCCAAGAATCCTCAAGGTTTTTTTATGATTTTTTTTTTTTTTACCCATGCAGTCATGCCTGTCTTCCATCTCAGCATTGCTCCAAAGGCAAAACTCTCTAATGATACAAGATACTAGATGAACAGACTGCTGCCAACAAAAAAGGGAGAAAAAAAATATTTTAGGTGATGATTGACATCCTTGCATCTTTTATTATTCCTGTTATGTTCGTCCAGACAGTCTGATGCCAGAAATGGTGGCCTCACACTTTGGCTGATGCAGCAATCTGGTGAAATGTGTGTTCCTCTGCCTGCCAACCAGCTGGCTGGGAAGAACATAATCAAGCTCTCAATCACTCCTCGCACAGCCAGTGGTGTAGGATGAGTGTCAGAGGAAGCAACGCAGATTAACGCTGGCTATATGTTCAAGTTTGATTCTTGGCATGCTGCTCTCCAGCATCCTGATGAATCCTTGGTGTTGGCAAAGCGTTGGGATTTCAGCGACAAATGTCTGCGCATCATGAAGCAGAAATTAACCAACAATGTGTGGGAGAAATGTGACTGTCAGGTCACAGACATTTTACAGGTTAAGGATTGATGCATATATTCTCTATGATTAAATATAGTGCATTATATTAGGATTAATAGTTCTTATTCCATGAAAAAATGCTTTAATTTTCACAAATTACTCTTCAGAGATCTGTTTGAGGATTAATCATGACTGTTCGTTTCGCATCTGCTTCACAAACAAGAGCACATTCTCCTTGGGTGTTAAAGTTTTTTTCAAGGTACTTCTCGCTGCTATGGGATTATGTAATTCAACCATCGACGTCCCCCATGACACATCATGTATATTGCATTGCCTAAAAAGCAGCTCTCCGAATGCACTCAAGGCTCACTAGATTTTTCATCTCCAATTAAAAGAATATATTGCTAGACTCAAGAGAAGAGAAATAATTGACATGCTCACTCCTGAAACAAGTGAATAATTTAATTAGTTTTTCTTTTGGAGAAGAAAAATAAAGGCACATATCAAAAATATACTAAGTCAATATACTAAGTCATCTGTATGTTGTGGCATGGCATGATGTTCTATTTCTCTTTAAATAATGGACTGAATATGAATTATTTGAAATTTGAAGGTTTTTTTTCCTTCAAGAGGGTGCAGCAAGAAGAAAAGTTAAGATGATGAAAGAATTCAGGAAGTCCCAACAGGAGATGTAACAGGTGACATTTGTTAATGACTTTTATGCACAGTGACTTGATGGGAGGCTCATTTTGTTCTCTCTCTGTGCTGCCTGATAGCAATCAGCTGAACCACAACTACTGAAACACAAGCAAGCAAACAAACAAACAAACACAATGATTAGATGACCTACATTAAAGACCCTCATTGCAGAGATTTTTAAATAAATCTATATCAGTGGCAGTTAAACCTTTGCCAAAAGTCATACAGCAACTATTCTTTTGTATAATCTCTGTCTATTTTCTATGGTCACACGTCCTGTGCTAAGTCGCTGGGGGCTGGAGTCAATCCCAGATGACATTAAGTGAGAGGCAGAGTACATCCTGGTCAGATTGGTGGTTCATCTCAGCTGAAAGACAGACAGCCTTCCGCCCCACATTCACACTGCCAAAGTCAAAGCTAAGCACAAGAAATACACACTGAATTTAACAAAAGGATATGTTGTTTACTAGTATTTCATTTACTGAAACCAACTTACTTTCAGATTTCTTGTCAAGTTGTAAATTGGTTTCAGTGGATTAAATAATAATAAACAACAGATCCTTAATCTCTTGTCGCAGGATAGAAGATTCTGGATCTTTTATATTACAAAATAATTTGTGCTTCCTTATAATATAATAATTTCGAACTCAAACAAAAACATATTTTTCAGTGATGAAAATAGCAAAGTTGTAATTATAGACACATGTTAAATGCTAATTTTTAGCATAGCAGAGATACAAAATCAGTTACAAAATCAGAATTAAATAGGTGTTTTTGTTATATTAATATTCATCAAAAGATTAGCAATTATAAGTCAGTGATCGTAGCAGACAAAGTAAAGCTGTGGAACAAATCCCCGTCTGCACAGAACTATGTTTTTATGTTGACAATGACTTTGTTATATCTTCACTCAAAAATCATTAGATGTTTATTACTCTAAAACAATTCTGGAATGGTATAATCTCAGACATGTTTTCAAGTTGCTCCAAGAAAAGATAATGTAAACTTTCTTAAAGGGCGTTTGTAGCTAAAACTTTTCACAGTGCTCTCTGATCTATAAATACCAACATATCTGATTTGAGGAGTGTTCAGCTCAGCTGCTATTGTTTGCTTTTCTAAGTTCTCTGTTTGTCTGCTAGACTCACAGCTTTGTGTGTGTTTTCTTTGAGGCTTTTTGAATACCTCGCTCTCCTTTGTCGAACTGCGGTGTTCACAGACAGCGTAAAGGTCTGATGACAAGAAACAAAGTGATATCAAGCAGTGGACGCAATATTATTCACATAAGTACATTTGAACAGTTCTGTGATGTTAACTACCCCCAAAACATTGTAAATATATTATAACAAATAATAATAATCGATCTCTTTGGTCACTTTTGGATGGGGGTTGATGTGTGAAGTGGATCAAGGTTGGGTAATGCTTAAATAGCTAGAATTTGTTATATGTTACACACATAAACTCTCACACAAACACACACACGCACACACACACACACGCACACAAACACACACACACACACACACACACGCACACACAGTATTTTCACATAAACAATGTCAGACATCATCACACACATGTGCTTTGAAAACGATGCTACAGAGTTAAAAAGACTCTTGTGACAAATGTAAAAATTTCCCATGTTGCACCTTCATTGAGCTGGATTATTTTGTAAAAGTGGTGATTGTGATATTATGTCACTATCACACAATCTATCCAACTAGCAAACGTGGACTAAGCTAATCATGAAGACCCTGTTCATCATGAAGACCCCACTAATCATCCCTTGTGTCTCGGGGTAGAGTGCCTCAAAATGGAAACTCAGTTGCAGTTTGTCCGATGGAGACACCCAGGTTGGATGGATCAATAACATTAGATTGCCTTTCAATAAGGCATCAAGCATGTTAATGCAGCACAAACAAAACATGAAAATGAATTCAGCACCCTTGATGCATTGCATTCAGGGGTCAAGCTGTATGCTACAGTTCTGTATTAACGCCAGATAAAAGTTGATCAGTTCTCCACTGAGATCCCGCTAACGATGTTCTCTTGGAACTGACACAATTGGCAAATGATTATTGATTTCAGCAGCAGTGGATGATGACTCCTTCACACTCCTTTGCTGTTTTCTTTTTCTTTGCTGGAATGCAGCTAGTCATTTTTCTAATCACATTCATACATGCAAATTAATTGAGCAGCCTCACGCTTTCCTGTTGCTCACCAATGCACATTTCTCAAAAAGTATTTCATTCATAGCCATCCGGCTATATGTGAAGAGAACCAAGCTGCAGTTCCATCACACCACAGGCAATTTCTAAAATTTTCATCACTTCCCAGACGGCACTAGAGGTGAGAAGTGAGAGGGTGAAAATTTAATTCTCCAAACTGATGACTGTTATACAAAATTACAAGAACAGAAAGACAAAGAGGCTTCATTAACTCTTAATATGGCCAGCCTTGGGCCAAACTAATAAAAACTCAATTGAATCAGCTCTAAATAAATGATGGTGCTGTAGTTTAATAACATATCATCCCCTCACTGGCAGCATCGGATTTGGCGGCACTATATATCTTAATAATCTTGCAAGTTCAAACTGAAGGGCATTTCTCAGGGACAACAACACACTGACTCTTTCTTCACTTACCATCTGATTATTTTTGACTACAGAGTATTTTGTGCAAACACTGAGCTCCACCAAGTGGAGAAAAAGAGAAATGTAAAAATAAAAGCAAACAATCTAAAACCACATAAGACCGAAACATGTTACTTAATGACATTTTATTTTGTTCCTTGCCTTGCATTGCTAAATTGATGCCAACACACACTTCAACCCCCAGGAGAGATGAACACAGTACATGTCAAACATAAAAAAATTGAATCATTCTCATGCATTTGGGAAAATAAATCACTGCACACAGCATTTTGCTATATTTTTACATCCCTTTCATTCCATCAACAGTTTCGATTACTGTTGATGTGACACACATGTCAGCTTATATGATGAATGTGTTGGATGCAACAGTACAGTATCAAGCACACTGTACCCACCAGGCACTAAAGATCATTTCTTTTCCTCTGCACCAGAAAGCTGCATGAAGTAGCTCATAGTTTGACAGCTTAAGTTAATGATGACAACCCCTCCTTGATTGCGACACTGACATTCATTATATCTAATATTCTGGTGTATATTATTAGAACTGTCATTATTAAATTATTGTTATCTGTTTAAATAAATAAAGTAAGCTTGCACTTGGTGTGAAACCAGTTATAAAATGAGTAAAGATGCCTTACAGTGCAATCGTTCACAGTGAAATGTGTCGTGGTATTGAGTTTTTTAGACAGGTTTGATCGTACAACAGTTGAATTAAAAACAATATCAAACCACACATTCTTATTTAGACAGGCAGAAATTGTAAAGTTCTGCTTCTTATACTGAATGTTCATGTTCTAGCCTGTGAAGGTATAATGATTATATATTTACAACCAAATTTATCTTCAGATATTTTATAAAACACTGTCTCTGCACCAGCATCATTTTAATTTCTCAGTTCTCACAGATGTGGAAAAACTTCAAATATGTTCACTATGTTCACTATGAATTGTATTGTATCACAAAGGTTAAAATGAAGTTATAGCACATGGCAGCAAAGTTAAACCGCCAAAGACGTAGAAAACCTCCTGTTTAAAGGTGTTTAAAGTTGATCATTCACCAACTGAATACAATCCAGGAAACATTCCTTTGTAAGTGAGTTGATTTACTTTGAGGGGGAGAATTAGCAATACTTATCATTCATTCAAAATGTATATTACTTTGAGGAAATGTGCAAACAAAGCTTTAATAAAGTATACCTTAACATGCTCTCTGATGCTGGCATTTGGAAAAATATACAGTTAGAAATATATACACATCCAAGAGTAGCACGTCTACAGACTCAGTGTGGGCATTAGCAAGAGTATGTTTGCATAGTTAAGTGCATGCATAAGCATTTCTTCATGCAAGAACTGTCATATATTTCATAGTGGTGCTCTCTTTTCTGAATTTACGTTGGTGCGTTCACTGTCAAGATAATCTGTGATGCAAGCTAAAGATGTGCACAAGCCGTAAGGTGACATGAGAAGACAGAACATGGGCTGACTCAAACATACCGTAATGCTCTACATTGATGTTTGGTGTCTCAACAAAGGCATCACAGCTCTGTAGTGGCTTTTTAAATTAACCCTGTTCATCTCAGAGGAATGCTTGGAGATGTCTGGCAGTTTGAAGAGATTGAGCCCCAAAAGGAACATGGAAACAGCACATCTGGGATAGATAGGGATTTTCAAGTGGGTTAGTGTGAGGTATTTATTCATAGTTGCTCTATGACTACATGACCTGCAAGGGCCAGTTTGGAGTCATTGTGTGTTTTTATATAAAGATAAGCAATGATAACCGCTGTGGATGGGGCAGCACCTCTGAATCGTATAAACTGCTTCACTTCATGCTACCTTTAGAGAATTTTCCTGAATTTACCTTTCTGTCAGGCAGAACATTTTCTCTTGTTCTTTTCAAAAACACCCAACAACAAAAACAGTAATTTTATCTCACGGGAGACAGAAGTTGTTGTTCTGCTGCTGCCTCAATTTGTTAGTTTAAATGTGTTATTGTGTGACTTTAGGGAGTTTGAGCCAAGCCTTCAAAACACTGAAGTCACACAATAAGACAAACCAATTAACCTATCAAGCCCAGTAACTCCCAGGTCCGCAAGGTAAAAATTTTGTCGAAGGAGTCCATTGACTTTGGAATGACTGCAATAAAACAGGGAAAATATTCTAATAATAGCATGGATTCAAATTTAAATCCCACTTGGGTAACATGCTGCTGCGATATCAATAAGTTTGACCACATCCACTTTAGGTAGTCTTCTAACTATGAATAAGCACCTCATAAAACACCACTTCAGCAAACTTCAACTGTTGGTTTACTTGTTGGCATCAGCAGCTAAAGGAAAGACGTGGTGAGGGGTGAGGAGGTTGTCTGAGGCCTAACAGGTCATTACTAATAAACAAAACACAGACATTCTAAGTACCATTAAAAAAAAAAAAGGTCTCCAGACATTTAACGCCAGCAGCACATGCTTCATTCCTGAACTCATTCCCAGCATTTCAATGACAGTAATGATTTTGGATCCACAAAAATACCTCTTAAAGGCCGTTGCACAATTACCACATTTAGGAGCATATGTAAACAGCAGTTAAGGTTAAATAGACATAATGTTCTTACTTGAAATTACATTTCAGTGCTTAATAAATATTAAAATTGAATTATAAATTTACCAACACCTGCAGTAATACAATTTAGATTAAATACTTAAATTATCTGAGGCACTGATGATTGTTGTTGACATATGGCTCTCAATATTGTTGGAGAGCTGTACATAAAGACTTTTTGGAAATAATTCAGTGTTTCACTGCATCAGCATGTTAAAAATTGCCAGTAAACTTCCTTTGATGACTGAGGAGTCCATGTTTGATGTATCTCAACAGTTTCTTTCTATCATATCGGCCGTCTTCCTTGTGCAAAGTCACTTATAATTTCACTTCCTGCTGAGATGTACTTCTCTTAACTATGCTACAGACAGAACAAGGCAATAATTTCAAGACATGTGCAGTCCATGCTTATTTACAATACATTATAATATTCATCAAAATCAATGCAATCCATACAAAGTGCTTCATTAAAATCCATTCCTAAGTAATATTGTTATCATGTCCAGTTTGGCAGCTGGTGTTTGGTAACCACTGAAAAGCTACAGGTGCTTTAAAGATGTTGGTCAGACACTCACTTTAAATTGATGGTTAAAACACTTCAGAGCTGCACGAAAGAGATTATTACCAGGCCTTAAAAACCCTGTCACTTGGCCCTCTGGCTAGCTTGTGTAGAGTTGATGGGAATCTTCCTTGATTGCATTGTCTTTTTAGCAGGTTCTTTCTTTGAGGGGTCTTTTGCATTGGTAGAGGGCTGGGAAGCTGTTTCTGCTCCAGAAAGCTTTGACTTTGTGGAGGGCACCAGAGAATGCTTAGCTGCAGTCGACGTCTTAGTAGTGGATTCCTTCTCTTTGGCTGTGGTCACGCTCGTCTGGGGCTCTGACGCCACATTCATGGCTTTCTTGCTCACTCCATGTGGGATTCCTTCTTTAACTACATCCCCGCTGCCGTCCTCCACACTTCCTTTAGCTTCTCCCCCCACTGATTTCCCACCATTAGTTGATTTTCGGGTCTCTTTGGGCCTCAAAGCAGTTTTGAAGAAGGATAAGCCTTTCTCCTCTGTCTTACTATTCCTTTGAGGTCCCCTTGGCGGAGCTGCATTTGCTGGGGAAACGCCCACGCTGGAGGATCGGAGGCTAGTCAGGGAGGAGCTGCTGCTGGAGCTTCGACCTGCAGCCTTGTTCTCTATACGAGCTGGCCTGCCCTCCGGTCTACTCACAGCATTCGACCGGTAGGGAAGACCTCCAGGATTATTAACCTTCTTCTCTGGAACCGCATTGGTCCGTGAGGATTCACGGCTAGTGCTCCTATCTGCAGCTCTAGTCCTTCCGGAGGCAGAGCTTTTCTCGCCTCCTCCTCTCGGTGATGTCCACCTCTGAGGGTGTGAACTTTGCAGTCCTGGAGAGCCACTCTTCCTCTGCTGGGCAGAGTCAGGGTATAATACCTCCGGTGTTTGAGATGATCCTTTCTTGGAGGGCGTGGCTGTTCTTGAGGATCCGGCCTTGCTAGCTTTAGGCGGTCCTTCAGTTTTGTCCTTGAGGACTGATGCTGATGTTGCACTCTTAGTCTGCGTTCGAGACGGTAATTTATCAATGGCTGGGGATGCAGGAGACAAAGAGCTGGATGATGTTGAGGAAGTGGCAGCACGCTTCTTGGGACTCCTTTCACTTTCCAAACTCGTCTTGGCTGATATCCTTTTAGCACCCGTACTATCTGCTGCCCCGTTTCTTTGTTTCACTGCTCCGTGTCGCGGACTCCCCTGCTCAGCTGTGTTGTTGTTCTCCCCAGACGGGACGTAGCTCCTCTGCTCTGCTTGTGCCACAGCCTTCGAGTGAACATGTTGTAGCAGCCTCTTAGTGCCTGGGTTACTATCCAAAGTCACAAGTGTTGACTTACCCACTGCCAATTTTTCTGACTTGTTATCAACCACCTCTCCTATCCTCTCCAGCGTTGGGGAGGAGGAGTGGGATTCCAGGGAGAAACGTGAGGGAGAATTGGAACGAAAATGGAGCTTGGCCGAGTGGGACCAGGATGGTTTAGTGCCATTTTCACTGAGCACTAGTGGGCTGGCAATGGAAGATCTTGAGGAGAATGTTTGTCTTTGCATCCCCCTTACAGCAGGCCGGCTTGATAATCCTGCGAGGCAAAAAAAGCACACAGTAATAAAAGTTATATTTGTCAGAAATGAAATTTGTACACATGTGAGATGTTGTGCATACTCAGATGAGTCTCTCACCGTCATCCTCACTTCGTTCACCAGCAAACTCAGCCGACTCAGAGAGGGAGGCCAAAGAGGTGCGTCTGGAGGAGCCAGACGATGCTTGACTGGGTGGACGGCTACCCATCAGTCGACTAATCCAGTGCTCACACAAAGAGGAGCTGGTGGACCCTAAAGTCCCAAATAGATAGTGTTTGAACAAGAACAACATTTTTCTATAGGGAACATTTACAAGGTGATATCAATAAAATTACCTCCCACAGAACTGTTGGCTGACCAGGAAGGAATTGTAGCACGTCTTTGATAAAACAAGATGTAACCAGTCTGCTTGCAGACCTCATCTTCAGATATAGGCAACACGTCGCTGTCATCAAAGCAATACCACTGTCCATCAATGGAGTTCTTACAGTGAGCTAGAAAAAACAACCCAGTACATGAAATACATATTATAATGCAACTATTGGGTCGTTGGCTGCTGATGATCTGATACCTGTGTAATGTCCTCCTTGCATGGTCCCATGATGGTTACAAACTGCGTACAGGTCATAGAGGTAATCCTCTGGGTCACGGCCCATTCCATAAGGCCGTCTCCATGGTGACCAGTGGGAGGGGAGACTCCAGCTGCTCTGGCTCCTCTTCACTATATGGGGCGCCATGTCCATACCTGTGAGTGGGAACTTCACCATATTCTGCATCTTCATTCTTCGATCCCCGTCCTGAAGTTTTAACATTTAATGTGACGTAAGTCTCTCTCAAGGAATTTAATTAGAGTTAGAAAAAACAAAACCCTTGTCTAACATGTACAAGATGATCAACATCAGTACCTGTCTGAAGCGTTTCAGGTGAAGTATAAGGATATCAGGAAGGGTCCACAGACTCAGCTTGATGCTGCCCTGCTGAAGTTGCTTACAGTGTGGACATCGCCACGCATCATCAGGAGCGAGCTGAAACGTGAAAGAAACGTATACATCAACTGATAATAATACTAAACTCAAAATATCAAAAATATCAAGAAAATATAACATTTATTCATCATCCAGGCCACAGGTCTGCTGGAGCCTGTCCCAGCCAGCTACAGGCAAGAGGCGAGGTACTCGTCAGGTAAAACGACAGCTCGCAGGGTAAAAAGAATGATTAAAAATCAATTCATTCACCAGTCATTTTTAATCCAGATAAGACTCGAGTCTCAGCACCACAACAACATAACTGAACCCGAGTCTCAGCCTACCTGTTCCTCTTTGGTGTACAGTTGAAAGCACTGGGCGAGTGAGCAGGTCTGAGGCTGCAGGTGCTGCTCCTTGGCTTGACGTACACTTTCAGCATCCGGGATGTATTCGTCCTCAGTCCTTTTGAACAGACTTAGGACAGATTATGAAACAAGTTACATAAGGTTTCACTGATAAAACACCTAGGCTAAAACACATTTGTTTTAAGCATATTGTAAAGTGTGTGTGATTAATGCTTCAGTCCATGTCGCATCTCACTTACTAGTCTTTTGTCTCTTTGTCCCATTCAACAACAATTTTGACATGAGGTGGCCCTCCGGGACCACAAGATTTGAATGCCCTGCAGAAAACATCATCCAGAAACCCTGAATTATACCTTTCATTTTAGCAAGTTAGCTGATATTCTCATGGAGCATTAACAATATGGAATAACTGGGGGAAAAATTGGGAGGTTCAGTTTCAGGAAGGAAATGCCATTTTGTCTGATCAATTTAACGATGACCATGATTTTTTCAATTTGAAAATGTAATTATAGAAGGCCCATAAATTATCCTGCATCACAATAAATTTAAATTACATGCCTTGGAAAACCATAATAATTCCTAAATTGAGCTAAACTGTAATTTAACTACATTTGAAGTTTTGATTTCTTTTTTGTGTGTGTGTGTGTGTGTGTGTGTGTGTGTGTGTGTGTGTGTGTGTGTGTGTGTGTGTGTGTGTGTGTGTGTGTCAGTTGGCAGTAAAGAAGTAAATATCAATCTTTTTTTCTCACTCACTTCATTAAAAAAATCCATACAAATCCACAGAGTACAACACCCTCTGAGGAGAAAATCTATAAAACCAAACAAGCTGTTATACATCTAGGAGATATTTTAACATCAATATCACTGAAGAGTCGACCTTCATACTGTAGCTCTTCAATCAACTTTAAGTGGGTTGAGAAGCAGCAGCAGGGTCTAAAAGACCATTGAGACGCAGTAAGACTCCCCCTGGTGGTAATAAATGGTGTTACCTCTCCACAGAGGGATGGCAGAGTGGCTGCTCCTCCTGGGGCAGGAGATACGTGATTCCTACAACTCCTACCACACGCAAAGTGAAGGGTCCTACCTACAGACCATCAAGCGTAAGACAATTAAAATCACAACACATGAACGTGATTGAGCGTTCATTCAAATCAAAGGGTCTGTTTGGATGTAATGAGTACATACCTGAACAAACACACCAGGGCGTAAGAGATGCTGCATCTTCTCCAGGATCTCTTTCTGAAGCACATCCCATGTCACAGTACGCTCCAAATACAGAATAAATGGATTACCAAACCTGTGGGGACAACAAAGTCATTTGACCTGGATCTGTTTTAAATAATTGCTTGATGAAAAGATTTTAAACTTTACAAGTGTTGTTAAAAACCTGCGTCCTTGCTGTCCGGCGCAGGCCCTGTTACACACTAACAGAACAATCTTCTCAGCCTGCCCACTATTCTTATTGGGGCTCTGAGGTGGGGTTGTGGGTTCTTGTATTTGTGTGGATATCCTATTGTTATCTGTGCCATACTTTAGGTTGTTCTGGTTGAGATTTGCATGTGGACTTCCTGGAATGGACGGAACAAAAGAGCACAATTTTGAAGGAAAGATAATGAAATAGAAGTTTAAAAAGAAATCTGTACATTTCAAAAATCAATTCGACAAGTGAGATGGATGGAAGTTGTTCAACGTACAGAGCAGCTTCCTAAAGAAAGCACTTCTCCAGTACTGGTCTAATCTAATCTTCTCCTACATCCCATATTAGGTTGACTCTGATGTAATAAGACAAATTAATGTCTGGTGAACAAAACAGGATGCAGTACCGCCTCTCTTGGAGCGGATCTGCTCTGGTCTGAACAGCTCCGGTGTCTCGAAGGCAAAGATCGAGTCGCTCTCCTGAATGATTTCAAGATCGTCATCATCGTCACAGAAGGAGCGATGAAAGCCGTCATAGTACATCTCAGTGAGGACAATCTGGAGCAAAAGCAGGTTATGGTTTGCATCAGTTTATTGGATGAAAAATGGGGAAACGATACCTATAAGGTTTCAAACATGGTGCTTATATCAATATGCAATCTACAACAATTTGCGTACTTGTGATAGAATATGTTTAAATTAATAATTATCTTTGCATTAAACTCTACAATATATGTTATGTAAATTGAACCACCATTGCAGAGATGTCTGATTATTCAGCACCTGTTGGGCAGGGATCTTGGTTTCTTGGGCCACAGCATGTCTCAGCCTGGACACAGTACCAGAAAGAGGCACAGCCACCCCGACTCTCATGCAGTGGGAACATTTTCCTTGGTACACCACTGTCACATATAGTGGCCTGCAACACAGAAAGCCTCAAAATAATTGGCTGTTTCCCAACCATGTCTGGACTGATGATGCAGAGACAAAAAGCATTTTCTAATTTTAGCTCTCTCCTGTCAGAGCTTCTTTTTTTATGTTATGGTTTGATGCTCTTTTTGATACCGGTTTCAAACTGGATCTCATATTGCATTTTTGGTTGCAGGGATTGTTTTTTTTAGAATACTGAATATTGTTTTATTCATAGACCATATTCACAATGACCTTACCGTGTGTGAGGTACTGGAATTGGCAGTGAAATGCAGAGGAAAGGATCGAAGGTGTTGCTCTGTTTCTGGCAGTGAGGGCAAGTCAGGGAGGACCTACACAAAGACATGAGGAGAATAAGAAAACACCCTGTAGACCTCAGTATACATGAGAAGCAGCTGGCTTAGGATAGCACACAGGTTTCAAATAGTGTCAAAAAGCTCGCCTGGCTTTCTTAAAAGGTACTTCATCTCCCAAACTAAAGGTAACAATCAGTATTTAATTTGAACAGGGAACAAGCAAATGGTGACCTGAAGGAGGTGGATTTTGTTACTACTAGATGTGTGTAACACCTTACACTGTCTTTCAATCTTGATGCTAACTAAGTCCTGGCTACAGTACCATACAAACATGAAGATTTTTTGACTCCTGAAAAAATTACTTCCTGAGATGACAGAAGTCTTGCATGATCAATGAAAATGTAAATCCACTTCAGATAAAAATAAAGAGTCAGATAAAAATCTGTATTGTTTATTTTTCTTTAAAGATCATTGGTGCAAATCTCCGGATATCCTTGTAATTATTAGTCATCCATTGACAGAGGTCCTGATTATTTCAAGACAGTTGAGATCAGCTCACTTAGGATGGTTAATGAGAAATGGTAAAAAGTAAATAATTCTAGGCAGACAATCTAGATTTTACAGTACTTCATAAAAATGTTGTAATTCATATGATTGAAATACATAATCAAAAGTTTCCAGAGACAGTCCTCACCTTTCATACCTTCTAAACCTCTGCGTTTGTCCAGGCCTACAGTTGACACTGGCTTTCTCTCCTGTAGGGCTGCAGATACTCCGGGATTGAACCCGGAGCAGCGTGCACTCTACCACTGTGCTACATCTCGACATGATTTTAAAATAGATAATAATAATAAAATAAGCTGGTTATCCAAAGCTGATTAAATCAATTCACTGGACTTTAAGAAACTTTCTTGAAGTCCAGTGGGGGATTGATTTGAACAGCTTTGGATAACCATGACCTGGATAACTGAGAACCTACAGACAATATGAGCTGGTATTAAATTATTATTTATTTAACTGATCATTTATGATACTTTAATACCAATGCAAATAATTTAATGTTTGGTATAAACTTGTTATATACTAGCAGTTATCAGCGACTGAATATTTCACCTGTATTGTGCCTGAAACAACTCCTGTACAAAAGAGCCAGGTGCTGGTAGTGGAGATTCTTCAGGGGCATGTTCTTCTTCAACTGGAGGCTAAAAGAAAAAGAATATGATTAAATATCTAGGATAATATAATGTAAGTTGAATAAGAGCAGCAGTCACCAGTGGTACAGCATATAGAAGTGCAAATCCAGTTTATAACAACACTGATATTGATCATAACATGATCTGAAGTTACAGAGATCTGGTCTGAAGTTACAGAGAGCTCTTTGTTGTTTTGTGAGTTGCTGTTTACCTTCCTGGGGGGTCTGATGTCTGGGTGGGCAATATGGTTGAGGTCTTCGTGTACTCTATCCAGCAACCAGAGGAGGAATTCCTGGGCGTCGTGCTGGGAGTTACCCTTGAACTGCAGGGCGCTCTTTGACACCACATTCTGCAAGAGATGATAGAAAGGTTTAAGAGGGCTGCTCCCGAACCAGAAACAATTCGTAATACATTGGGTACCATTATTTTTTGTCTCCTCATAAAAAATTCAGTGCATCTGACCATGGTGAAGATGATCAGCACATTCCTAAAGGTCAGCGGAGGTGTGGGTGACGGTGAGACGCAGGCATGGAGAAGCTTTTTAAAACCAGGACACAAGCTGAAAATCGACAGTTTGCCCACAACGACAGCTATAGCTGTTAGAGATGGCAACAGAACCAACCATGGTAGGTCACCTTTAGTCACTATCACGTCACACAAGGTCACAAGATATGTGTGTGTAATGTGTGCTTTCCCTGTCCGTCCCACGGGACATCCCTCCTCAGGCATTACCAAGGCAGCGTCAGCGTTTTGCACTATTATAGAGCAGCTCTGTGGCCTCTGAGGTTTCCTTAAGTAAAGGTTTGTTGGTTAAAGCAACCTCAGTAGACTCCTCTAATGAGAGGACCAAACATCTACATCTCTTATTAATAGCTCACCTTTAATGTGAATTGTAATATATATGAATAGAGTAAAGAATGCTGTTCAAGAAGATATACTTTGGGTAAAAGTAATAACTATGTGACAAAACATTGATGAATGTCAGATTCCAAACAATTACTTGAATTAATTTGTGTGGGAACTAATGGAGAGTAAGTGCTAGAAATGTTCAACAAAGAACCATTCTATGTTTCAAATTACAGCATTCTGGCAAAATAAATGGGCAGTCGCTCATTTACAACAGTTTCCTGTAATTACTCATTTATTATTGTCAGTATGTTGACAGATATACTCTGCAATAAATTCAACCTTTATACTATTTTGTCACTGGTTAGGTAAAACTTAAAATATGTTTTTTTTTTTTCAGCTGTTTTATCTTTTTAAATTGACCCTATTAGTGACTTTCTTCCTTTTGTATCCTGTGTCCATTAAATTTTTAAGATTGAACATTACAATTAACACAATTACAGTTTACTGTTTAAAATAACACTAAACCGTGCATCATTTCAACATCAACATCAAAATACACACACATGAAGAATAGTCATACTTCAGGACAAGCAATGTAAATTAACTCAAAATTGCCATGCTGCAACTTTTTGGCTATATGATACTAAAAGAACTAAACCAAAATTACTACAAGATAATTGTGTTCCATCTTCAAAACTTCTCTTTTCTTCCACATCTTCATAAAGCACACGTTTCATTTTAACACGTCAGAAACGGCTGACTAAATGTAAACAACACAATTTCAGCACACACGTCAATTTGTAAAGGATATCAAGAACTGTTATGTTTGAAAAATGCCTTGCTACCTGTTCTCTCTGCACTCTATGCTGAAAAAAGGTGGAAGGATGACAGAGGACTGAACCAACTCTGGTAGAAGTACAAGGGGGGATTTGTTTCATCAATAGTAACATCTTTTTTTAAGTACACAAAAAAGATGATCATTATGTTAACTGTGTGTTAAAACATGAAATGACATATCATGTAGTCTGTATCTTTTTATATCACAATTTATATGACAAGAAAAAAAGATGTAGCAATGTAATCTTTCCCAAAATTGTGCCCCTCCAGTTTGAAAAGAAATTTTTTTGGCTCAACAATCAGGGCAAGTATGTCACACATTCACATAAAGTAAATATATCATTACCTCAATGAATCCTCCTGACAGTGAAAATAAGGGATTTCTCTAGCACTGATTATGTAAAATATTAGAAGTGGATAAAGTGCTGTATTCTATTCTGTAAAATATTATATCTTTCATATAATTATACACATAGTCTTTATTAAAAAATGTTTGCTTGAAGCATATATATATATATATATATATATATATATATATATATATAGAGTTTTCAAGCAGGGATTTGTTTACCTTGTGTTATTGACTAGCCTCTCCTGTTGGTTTTGTTTCACATAGTCAAATTAAGTTTTGCTCTGACAAACAGTCAACACCTCTCAGAATCATTAATGAGGGTTTTGTTAAATCATGCTCTGGGTCCTTAAGCTCATGTTCATAGACATAATATCACACCAATTGTATCTAAGAGCTAATCTAACTCTGAGACACAGTGGATAGTTCCCCTGTGTTATGATTACGAATGTCTTCATAATGATCTGTAAGTGCTCTCAGTTTCAGCTCAGATTGTGGTCTAAGGGAGGAGGCGCAAACATGTTACATGTGTATCTGAGCTGTAATGTACACTGGCCACAAAAACTGTCTAGCTTCAGTTCAATGAGCTGCAGCTAAAGCTGGCGTGCAAAATGTCCTTTTTAAAACACCTCACAGAAACACAGCGTAGATTAAATAAAAACTGTACAGATTTATTTTGTCATATTACAAGAGACAAGGAGCACCATTCTTTTTACATCCCCTCCAAACCACATGATGCTACACTATATCAAGTGAAAGAAATAAAAACCATCAGCTTTTGGATGTACTGACAGGATTCGTAGTTCATCATACATTAGCTGTCCAATCAGAAATGTTTTTACTCTGGTTGACAAAAAAGGTAGAAAAAAATGGACAGAAATAGTAACATCATCAAGAATGGCACACCTGTGTGATTGTGACAGATATAATTTTATTTAAAAACTCTTGGAGCTTTATAGCTCAGAACCAGGTCTCAGCTGACAGTTAAAACAGCCTATAAAAGATAGAATGTTGGTCCAGGAACACTGATTTTTCCTGTTTCTTCAGGATTTATTGTCCTCCCAGGCAATGAGGCAGATTGTGAGAGTAAATATTACAATGAAATCTGTATTCAGCTGACAGCTGTGCTAACTCTGGTATGCATTCACAAATTATGACGATTTTTTGCATGCATAAGACAGGCGTTGCATAGGGAGGGGTGCCTCTCTAGAGACTAGCTGATAATGAACACATCTACCTGACAATAAGCTCAAATTAATATAAGACTTAATTATTTAAGTCTAATCTGTGGGACCAAAGAACTGTTGATATTGCATGTATTGACTGCATAGAGAAATTGCTGCAGGGGTGGGCAATTTTTTTATTTTTTTTTACCAGGGGCCACATTAGAAACCTGAATTGTGTCACAGGGCCACACAATAACTTAAACTTAATTCTGCTCAACTTCCTTCCATTGCAAAATGCACTAAATCAAATATTTTGAATAGCTGGTACTGATAAACGGAAGAATAAAACACTCTTTGAATATTTATATTATGCTATTTGAAATGGTGGTATTTCATTTTTGTAATTTGTGTAATTTAGGGTATGTAATTTATAATCAGTCTCATGCAGGCCAGACAGGGATGTACAAAGGGCCGGTTATGGCCTGTGGGCTGCTGTTTTCCCAGGTCTGGCCTACTGGGTTTCTAATGGCCTCAGGTGTCATCTCCATTAAGGGACAAAGTGGGACTGGGGTGCAGCTCTTCAGGAAGCCAGCTGTGACTCTCATGACTTGACTCCACTTTAAAGAATTGGGATTAAGACGCTCACACTCCAAATAAAAAAAACACTCATTCAAAACTGGGGGATTGCAGTTCTTTTAAAAAATAATACTTGGTGAAGCATCTCTGTTCTATATAAGCATATGAATTGTGTTGACATTTGTTTTATTAAATGTACTTTTAAACTAATGCCATCAGACAGACTTCTCCAGACAGCCTACCTTGAAGTCTCTGCTGTGCTGAGGTGTGTATTCGAAGGTCCAAAGCGCCCGAACCAGTCCGGACAGCTGCTCGGTCACCTCCCCCGCCTCCTGCTGCTGGTTCCCCTTCTTCTGCCCGAGCACCCCGTTGGACTTGGCCTTCTCATTGCTGCTGGTCGTCTCCCCCACCTTGAAGTGCTCCAAAGCCAGGTACTCGGCGAAGAGCTCCGTGTTGCTCAGGCACTGCAGGATGGCGTTCATGAAGCAGGTGTTGCCATGGTTCTTCAGTCCGGCTACACCCGGGACTTTGTCACCGAAGGGGAAACCCCCGCAGTCGCTGTCATCGGACGGGAGTGACCCCCCGGTAGTGGTCGGGATGGAAGTAGCGTCGTCCTTCTCGTCCTCGGCGGCTTGTTCGTCGGTGCCAAAATGAGACAGAGTCGACAGAGTCCGGAGAACTCTGTTCATAAAGCTCCCCACGGAGCGGACCGAGCTCCTGCGGAAGAGTTTTTTACTGAAGGATTTCTTCTCCTTGTTACTGACAACCACCGACATGGTCAGACAAATCGCTTTCCCCCGTTTTTACGCACTAATTTCAGAGCATCACCTCACATTTACGCACTGACAGCTCCTCCACTTTGCGCGGCTGAGCGTAAGGCCCGGGCATATTTCTCAGAAACATAAGGCCTGGTAGTTCTGGGATCATGTGGAGACAAATCAGCCCACTGGCATCACTGCATCGGATTCCACGAACAGCCTCCATGGTGAGCCTCTTTCAGGGAGATTGGCAAGAACGATCGGGGTAGCCCCACACCAAACGGCGGCCATCGTCTCTTAGCGGTCGGTCGGATGACATAACATCACCTATATCGTTGTTCAGATGCAAAACAAGGCGAGCAGGATGATGGGAATGTAGCCAATAATCAAATTTCTCAATTAGGCTGAGAGTGGCGATCGGGATTCCTCATCATTTATTAAAGAAACCGCAGCTCCACCCTATTACTGGTATTTCTCCCGCTTCGATCATGAAGGTCCTGTGTTCATCCGTCAGGCTGGTGTTGTTTACCCGCTGGACGCCTTCCCTAAATCGCATCCACAGTGGGCGAATTCGCAGGAGCGCCGCCAAACCGAGGAACACCCCGACCGGAGCAGCACAGCGCGCCGCTCCCTGGCGCCCGGCGGCCGCGGAGCGTTTCTTTGTGCGCCAGATCTGATGGGCGCATGATGCGGTGCAGCCGTCCGAAAAGTTCTTATCAGTACTTCTCTCACTCTTTGAACGGCTTAATTCCTCATGTGAATGGGATTCGCAAAGAGGCCGCTTCTCCCGTCTCCATCATCATCTGTAGCCACCGACACTGCGGGCAGGGCGGTAACGGCTGACGTCAGGATCAGACACTGGTCCATGTTGGAGGAGAGCAGGTACAGCAGCATGTGATGCTGGATGACGCTCCATCCCCGTCTCTGGACCGCACGGACCCGATGGCTGGACAATTATTACATCATTCACAGAGAAAGAGATTCCTTAATCTACGGATATTATTATTATTATTATTATTATTATTATTATTATTATTATTATTATTATTTGAATGTATGCATAATTTGATGAGCAGAAGCCCAGCACATTCAGCCCTGAATTGCAACAGGAAATGATTTTAGTCTCATCGATACAGTAATGTCAAATTAAAAGCTACTCAATCTAATGTCAACAGCAATGAATCTTGCCATTTACATCTCAATTTTATCTTATCAATAAATAACATTAAATTCTAAAAAGTATTTTTTAACAATCCAGTTCAGCACTAACTTATACTATAAAAATTAAATCACTTTATCCACACAATGGGGAAATTATCTTTACACTCCACTTGTAGTTGATTATTGAATGTAGTTTATTATTTTAGCTCTATATAAATTATTAGATTTATAGCACTTTTGTAATGAAGGATCTATGATTCCACTCTTCTCAATCAGGAGTCTTACGATTTGCTCATTGGGGTGCACCAGAAAGGAGCTGACAACGACTCTACCATCATCCTCTCCTCTATTTGCATGCCTACAGGCCCCTTGTGTGTGTGTGTGTGTGTGCGAAATATATATGAGTGGAAAAATAATTTCCCTACGGGGATTATTAAAGTATACTTCTTCTTCTTACTGTTAAGAGTTTCATCTTCTATTTCCACATTTATTCCCCTGATTCCCCTGAAGGTTGATGGTGACAGACATGCCCATTTTCATGATTGGAGGGTGAAAATACATTTGACATCAGTTAGGAATAAAAAGGTGAAAAATGCAGCTCTTGTCAGACACTGAGCACAAAGACAATGAAACCAAATATGTACTGCATTTAGAAGAAAAGAATGTTTATTGAATCAGAATTCTTAATTACAGACCCATTCATATAAAGAACAAAAAGCTTCAACTATGCATAAACAAAAATAATAGCTCACATCAGTAGTACTATAATCTCAAAGCTCAAGTTATGTGTGACAAATGGCGTCGTGCCCAGAGTGTCCCCCACCTCACGCCCAGCTGGCATCTCCTATGCCAGCTGGGATAGGCTCCAGCTTCCCGTGACCCGCTACGGCAGATACAGCGGCGGTATATGAACCATATTTCACTCTCACAAATCCTCTGATGTTCATTTGTTAATTCCATACTTAAAAACAAAAACATAGATTTATTTATTTATTTAACACTTCCACCCTTTGGCTTGAAGAAAAGGGATACTCACCAGTGAGACATCATCCAACGTCACACTCAGTATAAAAATAGTCTGAACCACCCTGATTTTAACCTTTTAACATTCCTTTAAATCCTATTTGGTCAGGACTATAATCCTAAAATTCAGTAGGATTGATGGGCTGTCACATTTCAACCAACTTCTACATTCATTTTCACATATCCATCCACCTGGGGATCTTTCAAACATGCCTGGGTCCCAGAAGACACGCTGCCAGCCACTAAATCTGGAGTCTATCTATTTCTCTCCCTTGATGTTAGTAGTCGAAGGACCGAAGGGCAGCGATGGTGGATGCCAGTCGACGTGGCAGCAGTTTGGCCATCTGTCTGTATTCTTCAGGTTTGGCCCTCAGCAGGGTGACAATTTGCTGCAGGGTGCGGGACGGCTGCAGCCCCAGAGCGTCCATAACATTGCTCAGGTAGTCTGGGAAACAGAGAAAGGAGATTCAGCACAACCACAATTCAGTACAACAGGAAGAAAACATTGTTCTTTTGTTAGTCATCATCAGCAAAACTGCTAAATGTACCAATATCTGTGGCGATTTGTTTTGTGGAATGGGTGCTCAGTTGAGGAATAAGCAGGATGGCATCGCAGTAGGTCTGCATGGTGGCCCGAGCGATGGAGCCCAGCCAGTAGTCTGCCGTGTTGTCCAGCTCAGGAAGGTCATCTCCTGAGACCGAAAGAAAGGAGTTAGTGGTGTGAGAACAGGATACAAGAGTCAGGGGAAAAGAGGGACTGGAAGATAAAGGTCAAAACTGTCCGAGTTTATTATTCAACTCTTGAGGGACCTAGATAAATTAGAATAATTTACACTACAAACACCAAAAAACAATTTAAACATCAAACTAACACGTTGTCACTCAAACAACATCTTTTACTTGAGGGTATGTACTACGTGTTCAATCATAACAGATGTTTATAGAGATTCTGTCTGAATCAACCAGCCCTCTGATCAAATAAAGCCGTTCCCCTGCCAAGCTAAAAGGTACGTTGACTGGAAATGAAATTGCACTGTTGCAAACTGACTTCAAGACTTCTAGATATTCATACTAGACATCAGTTATTTAAACTTGCAATTTGAAACAGATTATGTATACTTTTGTCACAGCAAAGTGAAAAATAACTGAATACTAGGAATAGCCTGGAAACACATTTTTCTTCTTTCCTACTTTCTTTTTTTTTTTTCTGTACATATCCGAAGATGGGATTACTAAAAAAAATTGCATACTTTTTCATACTAAACGGAAAGGTGGAACAGAAAAAAAACATTGTGTAGTGCATTAGACTGGAGATAAACCATGTTTGCTAGTAAAAAACCTTGCTCTGGAGGGAAGGGCAGCTTCCCAGCATGTAGGGCCATCTCTAGTGCTGGGTCTTCCTGAGTCACAAACGGCTCCAAGTGGAGAGGCAGAGACATCAGGTACTGCCCTATCTGGAATAGAAACACGCATTTGATTTGATATATGTAATGTCTGGGAACTAAAGTATCTCATTACTTTTTGTGTTTAGTGTAAATAAAATTACCCGTAGTTTGACAAAACCCCAAGCCCAATTGTTTTTGTGATGCAAAATAAATAGTTATCCCTCGCTTATTCACGCTTCAAAATGCACGGCTTCACTGACAGCATCGGTAAGTGTGCTGCGTTCTGAGACTCACATAACACAGCGCACTTCTGTGTATTAAAGAAACACTTTTATTTAATCCAAAAGTGCTTTAAACAGTCTATCAGAGTGTGGGAAAAGGTAATATAGATAGGACGTGGTTTAATATCAGTATGGGGAGGGTTCATAAATGTTTAAATTACCGTAAATAATAAATAGTTCATCACTATATTGCGGAATTTCATTTTTTGCGGGTGGTCCTGGAACGCATTAACTGCGAGTAACGAGGGATTACTGTATTTTTATCTAGTGATCTAGGACTTATTTGAATCCCATGTTTTCTCAAGTCAAACCTTACATTTGTAATGTATTCCTGTGGTGACAGGCTGAATGTTGGCAGGTCCTCGGTGTAGCTCTCACCAAGTCCAGGTGACTCTTTTCCCTATACACAGCATATGATAGTGTGAGATGATATCAGAATAAAATGACTGTCCAACACTACAATGCACAAGAACACAGACAATCTAAATGAATCCAAAAGGTATTTTAAACTAATTATTGTGAAATTTTGACACTGATTACCTCCATTTTGGAGACAAGGGAGAGCTGGTGTTTGATTTGCAGAAAGACAGAGTCGAAGGCCAGCTGGTTTGCCTGCTGGTTGAGTCTGGTAAGAGAAGATCTGGGTTCTGCTAACAAGTTGGAGTTACCTGTTCCCTTCTCCTGCAAGAAAGGGTGAAAGAGATTCACATCCACCTTGGCAAACTGTGAAGACAAACCATCTGATAACCTGCAGTTCTCTTCAGAGGACATCAACAAAGTCTGCCTTCATGGTTCAGCCGATGCTTTCCTGCATACCTTTAGGGAGTACAGGACCTCCATCAGGCTGCTGTATTCTGCCATGTTTCCCCTTTGAAGGTAGTTGTATTCCTGCCAAGGGTTCTTGGTGGTGCTCTTCCTCTCTCCGGAGCTGGCATCCTGGAGTCCTGCCAAACTACGTGGGCTGTACGACTCCGACAAGTACTTACCCGCTGTGACCAGGATCCTAAGAGAAACGTTAATTGTGTTCATAGAGTGCATGCAAGTCTTTAAAATCTCTTAATGACAGTGTGTCCCATAAGTTATTTATTACAGTTCAGAGAAATGCGTGGACAGAGGCAAAGGAGTAAAAACTAGAAGGTTCTAAAATCTATTTCTTACTTGTTTGACAGCTGCTGCTCAAATGCTCCACACTGCCTGAGCAATTCCCCACATGTGGCAATAATCCTGCAAAAAACATGTCAATATTGTTTAGTGTTTTTAGTACTAGTAACAAAGAAAAACTACCAAGTATAAAAAACACATTTACCTGACAGAATTCTGGAAGGCTGTCCAGTCCTCCTGGAAAACAGGTGAACTTGAAGTATCCTCCAGTTTACATTTCTTCCTGATTGACTGCAGTGTTATGGAGAAGTCTGACACGTACCTAAAACAAGTACAACATTAACCCTGGCCACATAAACCTATCAAAGTCACCCATGTTATAACTGTCTGTGACAATAAAGGACCCGTACTTGGTGAAGAGAGCTTTGAGGGCTTTGAGAAGGCCACACACGGCCAGGCCATCAGTCAGTTTGACACAGCGGTCCACAGCAGAGCTGGCCAGGCTGAACAGCTTACCAACCGAATGGCTCAACTCCTCCACACAATCAATTACTTCCCCGTGTTCCTAGAGATACAATATAAAGTATGTAAAGCTAAAGTAGGCACCAATAGAGAGAAAACAACTGAACATAGGCAAGTAATAAATACACAGTTGTGTCATGGTTTTGATCTAATAACTTAATTTCTGTATGTGTGAGTGGCATCTAACCAAGGGAACGGCACTGATCTGGATAAGGAGATGGACTTCCTCCAGATCCCCATACTGTAGTTGATAAGATTTGTAGGGGTCATACAGCACATGGACCAGTTCATTCACCTTCAGCAGGTTATTCTCACCTGGGCAGAAAAATATCCAGAATATTAAGACATAACTTTTCCAGTATCTGTAGTCATGACTAGTTGACACACTCACCCAGGTGGGGCAGCATGGCAGCCTCCAAGCTGTGTCCAAAAGTGGACGTGGTGTGATGGAGTTCCAATAGGGTGTCTAGACGCTCCTCCTGGGGTGTCCTCTCCAAGGCTGTACTCAAGCAAACTGGGATGGATGGGACCATGGCACCCAGAGTTTGGATCAGCAACACCGTTACCACCTCATGTGGGTTCCTGAACACCTGTCAAGACAACAAAAACATCATTCCATAATTGTTATTGTGTAGCTCATCCCTATCCACTCATTCCCAATGATTTAGCATTGCTGAAACTTTACTCCGCAGTATAGTTATTCACCTGACTGCACCACTGTAGTTGTGAGTGCCACGAGGAGAGCAAGGTATCATAGTATTCAGACAGCTGCTGATTCAGATTGAGTTCACTCTGAGAGAGATCCTGCCAGATGCTCACCAACTGGCTCTGGTCACGGTAAAACAGACATTCATTCAAAAATGGTCATTAAAACAAGCAAAAACCAAACAGGCAAGAGAATATATTTTCTTAAGCATCTTCATTGGTGAGATAAAAGTTTGGATCACCTACCTTATGACACTTGTAGTAGTAGGCAAGAAGCTGTGGCATTCTATCTATCTCTGTAAACACTTTAACAAACAGTTTGGCCTGGTCTGCAGAGGAGAAAGACATGCATTCATTGGTTTACTAATGAGAACTTAAACTGAACCATGAAGTGGATGTTGGAATATGAGGAAAGAAAGCACTAGTACCAACAGACATCGAATTAAAGGTGGCTACTATTTGTGGGCTAGCAAGGGCCTCCAGCCTGTTTTTCAGAGCTTCCAAGTGGACACACTTTTCAGAGAAATCTGGAGTGTCCACCAACATAGCAAGGCTGTTCTGCATGCTGGTGAGCTTGGAGGAAATCAATGCAAAGTCCTGGAAAAAAAAAAGAGGACATTCTAGACAATATCTCGACACTGTATAGTTTGATTTTATAACAGGAATCCATTACAGTGCATTTGCCCATCAACGCTCGCGACTTCACCTCATCGCAGATTTTTGGTAGGTAGTCATGTGACACCGTACGTGCATTCTTTTGGCTGACGGCATCCGAAAGTGCGCTCTGTTCCATGAGTCTCAGTCATATGTGAGACACAAAAGTGCTTTAAACAGTCAATAAGAGTGTGGGAAAAGGTAATACAGATAAAAGGTAGTATAATATCAGTATGGGGAGGGTTCATAAATGTTTAAATTACCGTAAATAATAAGATAAATAGTTTGTCATTCGATCGCGGAATTCATTAATCGTGTGTGGTTCCTGGAATGCATTATTTGCGAGGAACGAGGGCGCACTGCATATCAATGACCGTAATTTAATAAAACCTAAGTATAATACATTTGCATCAATTTAAATGCTTGAGTCTGAGAGGGGCCTTACTTGTTTAGCACACTTTAATGAGCTACAAATATTTCTGGGCCATTAAACTAAATCTGATTCAGATACATTTCTACTGAATTATTCGGTTCAATAGTTTCATGTGATGAATGCTTAGAGGGATGTGGGAAAGAATGAGAAGTTAAAAGTTCATGATCACTTAACCAGTAAAATCATTTAGCATCTTATTTATTTACCTGTGTTTTGAAGGTTTCCTCGATGTCTGCACTCAGTGTGCTCCATTTATCTGCTTCCTGCAGAGCCTCTGCTGCCACTTGCATGCGGCCCTTCACTTTATCTATCTCTACAAGAACCTGGAGAACATAATAAACATTAGAAGTATTCTTTGAGCAACCTGCATATTATATATTACAGTAAAAACATTTATTATTGAATGTTTCATTACATAATGAGCACTTTAAATGTCAGTTAAGATTTGTACCTTGTTTTACATAACATAGGTTATTTATGACTTGTGTGTAGACATCTAGCAAGCATATGTCATTTCTGTGTTACTTGAACATTTACACACCTGCATTGACTGCACAGTTTCTTGCTCAAACTTTTTGATGTCTTCCTTGACCAGAACCATTTGGTCCTTGAGAAAAGAAGCCTCCTGTTTCAAAGCCTCCACGTCACGCAGGACTCTAGGCATGTTTTGGAGGGCTTGATTACTGCTCTCTATACACAGAAACACAGCAGTTTGAGTTTATGAGAGACATAGTGAGGAAAGTACACAGCAACTTCAATCATATTAGATTATTGTCAATGTCATTCAAATGGTAAGATGAATAGTTTTCTTGAACTTTGCTGAAAGTTTTTGTGTAGTCCAGCCTGTCTTCCTGGAAACTGCTGATATTTATTCTCTGGGTTGTCGATGATGACTATATAAGACACAAGAGTTGCACTTGTGTAAAGATACTTAATTAACATTCTCCCTGTGTGTGTGCTTCCTGTGTTGTCATCAAGTTGCTTCACTCATAAATTTGTATTACAACTATTTTCTGCAAGATATTGATTCAACTTAAGTCCATTCTATGGGATGTTAATGTTTAACCTGCACTGACTTCAAAAGGATATCATTTAAAAATCTCTTGAATGATAAAAATTTTAACGATAACGTCATCATTGGGTTTGATTACATATTACATTATACAATGTTAGCTCAATTAAGGGGAAAAACAACAACAACAGGCACTGCGCCCAGCCATATGAAGACATCCCCATTCTGTTCGTTCTGTCTTTACATCTTATTTCAGTTTGCCCACTCACCCTCAATGGCATTGTTTACTTCCTGTATGAACAGCTGCAGTTTCATGACGAGCGTCGCTGCGTGCGTGTCCGCTTTCCCCGGCGCATCCTTTTGCACCACCTTAAATGCGCCATTCACCCAGTCTTTGACATCGAAATCGTCGTCTAGGAATTTGGAGAAATCCATTTACCCTCTTCTCTCCTCCACTAGTGTTCGAAGCGTGTCGGTGTTCTAATTCTTCCACAGTACAACAGTATGACAGTGTATGTCATCGAAGCATTGCTAACATTAGCTAATTTTTCCCCAACAATGGCTTCGACACGAATATAAAATAAATAGCCCAAGAAAATGAGATTAACATCACAACTAAATATAGTTCCAACAATGCGACTGCTTCCTCCAGAGTTGTTATTAAATGTCTACTGTTTTAAAAGAGAAAAGTAGAGACATTTCTCTCTGTTGATACAGGTTGCGCTACTAACACTTGACAACAACTTCCTTTTTGTGTCTTCTACTTTTCCGTCCCCGGAAACAACACGTACCACGATTTATGTACCTACCTAGTGAACACTTAAATCAAATCTGTTTATAATACAAACGACAATTTTGGTGACTTTATAAAGAAAGTCATAACAACTGGTCCAAAAAAAAAAAGGACGAACAAAATTAAACTAGTATCTTGAAGCAGTGTCACACCTAACTGTATCCGTGCTGAAACGTAGTCTAAGCGTTGAAAATCGTTTATTGGGCCTTAATCATTGTTTTTCGTTTTTCCAAGGTGACGTGTTTCAAAAATAAGTAAGTAAGTAAATAAATAAAAACAGTCGGGAGCCACAATGTAATTTTTTTATATTGATATGAACATACAATTTATATGCATGGAGTTTTACAGTAATCATTTCTAGTTATTCATTTTTGTTGATTCAAAATGTGATGTCAGAAAAGAGAAAATAGCTGAATTGTTGGGCTTTGCAACTTGTGAGTGGATTCTTTTGGAATAGGAAGGAAATATGCTCATTTTGAATTGATAGTATTGCTCCTCTGCATTAACAAAAAATTAACTGTCTGCCCTGTCAGTCACCGTGCAATCATGCAAATTTATGCATACGGGAGCAACTGGACATATCACAACAAAGGAATTAAATTTTACTAGTTATATCAAGTATAACTGTTTACATCAGTTGAAGATAATGAGTTGTTGTATTGGTTTTATCAAAAATAAATTCTAAATATGAGTGTATTTCATTCCCTCAGACATAAAACTTTTCAGTTCTTACAGCAGCAGATGTTTATCTACAAACACAATCCATATCATGAATATTATGCAAACCACAGTGCCAGTTAAGTAGTACATGTGGAGCTGGAAGGTAGTAAAGAAACGGAAAACGCATACCTAACGCTCTTCAGCCATTTGGGAGGATATACAAGATCTGCTATTCAGCTCATTTAAAAATGGGAATAACTGATGGTATGAAGGGCACAATGTCCAAGGCAGTGTTTACTCCGTCTTCTCTATTATCCTTCCGAGGGGTGCTACACCTGTCTCAGATCATTCTGTCTCTAGTCACCTTTCTCCTTGCTGCCTTTAGAGGAGGAAGCAGCCTTTCCTACTGGAACTACGCTATGTTCACCTGGTCTTTCTGCCCCATCATGACCCTCATCATCACCATTACTGAGATGTTTAAGCTTGACCTTGTATTCAATGGCCCCTGCTTGGACTGGCCAGACTTCACCACAGGAATGGCCATGTCATCTACGCTCATGACCATCTCCGCCGCTATAATGTACGGCAACTTCTACGCCTGCCTGGACTGTCCTTATGGCTGGGTAGTGACAGTATTTGCCATCTTGTGTAGCGTTGTCTACACCCTTGAAGTGATGAAGGACAAATTCCTGGACAAGAAGAAAGCGACCTACTTGGCTGCTCTGCCTGGATTTTGGAAAGTTTTGGAGGCCTTTGTGAGCTGTATGATTTTCATATTGCTGAGCGGTTACAGTAACAACCTAGCTCTGGTCTTGTGTGTTATAGCCTATGCCATTCCTTTTCCTGTCGTCCTTCTGATTATTGTCATAAACATCTTAAAGAAACTGAGAACATGTTTGCCATTTAACCTGGACAGGTTTGTGTTTATATTCCTAATAGTATGTGTTGTGCTGTATATATTTGCTGCTATTATGTGGCCCATTTTCTCGTTTATAAAGAATCCTCGTCCCATTGACTGCCCACGCTGGTTCTGTATTTGGGCTGAACAGTTTATGGTTGCCTTTATGACCTATGTGAATCTCATTCTTTTCTCAGTGGACCTAATCTTTACCCTGCTTGGTATCTGTGGCTTTAAACGTACATAAACATTTCATACATCAAGAATTTTATTGTAAATCTCTGGTTGATATTGGAACAATGAGTTTATAAAAACTCTGGAATAAATGAATGAACATACATGTGTTTCCTGGCATATTTTTTTTAAATTTTATATACTGAATTGATCCCCGAAGGGAAATTAAGAAGGCACACTCTAGTTAGTAGTTGAAATGTATGCATACATATTACCGGTAGTCTGTTCCTGGCATTAGCCAGGAACAGACAAACGAGATCCACAAACCCCTCAAACCAGAGCGCTTGATGTATAATTGGAATAAAGTGGCTTTCATTCAGATGTATTTGCTACCTAATTATTATTCTCATTATATGTTTGCTGAGGGTTTAAACTACAGGGACAAAATATGCTGATAAAAAAGAAATGTACAGCCTCGAGTTGTTTATCATTAAAAAAATATTAATTCAAGTTAGAATCTAAAAAAAATTAATTCGATTTGGTTCTGGTAAAATTTCGTTTCATTTAATTTCAAACATCATCATAAAGTCAACAGAGATTAAAAAAAAAAGAGAGAGAGAGACGCTTGCGTCTATTTTCTATGAACCACATAGACAGTTAAACTGCATGGCAAGTGTGCAGATGGAACCTTTATGTCAATCAAGATTTCTCAATAAGTAGTAAATAGAAATACAACAAGAACTGAAGCATTCATTGATTCAAATGCAACAATTGTATGTCATCTGCTAGAGCTCTGGTGGTGAGGAGACTTGTTTTATTTTCAATGTCTCTCTGCCATCTAAATAATGACGATTGTCTGTAATCAAATTGTGAAATGTCTGTTTTAGTTTCCTCAAGGATTTACTGCCTTTTTCCAAACAAAAGAGTACTGTAGTTATGGTGTATTTAGTCCTTACAGTTCTGGTCGTTACATGATATGAAACCAAGATAGCAAATGCAAATTCCAGGGCAAACATTCATAGCTGATACAGAAGGACATTTTAACAGATGACTCACATGGACCTAGACAACACTTCTAAAACAATGACAGTAAAAAAACTCAGGCCTCCTCTGGTTCCTCAAACTCCACCGTCTCAAGCAGACCCTGAAAACAGAAGTAGTGTGAGTTGCAGTAGACAGGAGACTTGTTGGGACATGAGCCCACCACTTCTGGTTTCAGCGATGCAAAGGGGTTGGCTCCACTTCCCTTCATGTCCATCTCCAACTCCAACAGGATCTGCAGGGAGTAGGTCATCTCTGTCTCACTGTGGAGGACAGGAAGCATCAGCAGCTATGACACATAATAAGTCATGGACTAATCCAAATGAACAATACAGTTAAAATATAACATGCAGGCAAAATGCAAAATGTAGTGGAGTAAAAAGTAAAAAATGTCTCTCTAAAGTTGAAGTAGAATAAAATTGCAGCAGATGAAAGAACCCAAGTAAATGTTTTTATTGACTGTCAACCACTGCAAATCTGTTGGGAGGTGATGTGTGTGTGTGTGTGTGTGTGTGTGTGTGTGTGTGTGTGTGTGTGTGTGTGTGTGTGTGTGTGTGTGTGTGTGTGTGTGTGTGTGTGTGTGTGTGTGTGTGTGTGTGTGTGTGTGTGTGTGTGGCTGCGATTTTACATTCACCTGAGAGTAGTGAAGAGAGAAGGAATCTCATAATCCCGAAGGAGTAGAAGTGTTGGAAGCCATCCCTGGTCAAGGCCCTGACTGGCATCAAACCCTTCACAGACATGGAACCAGAGTTCAACATGAACAAGAACCTCCTGATCAGAAGACGTTTTAAATTATGCACATATTATGCACACTTTATAGTGGCAACCATGTTTGCACCTGGATGAAATCCAACCACCAGATCTGGTTTGGCTGCTTCCTCTTTCTCCACCAGCTCCTCCCAGAACTCATGATAGAGTCCCCTATAGGTGCTGATATAGACCCTCTTCTTGGGGCCGAATGCCCTGAGGGGAGGCCTAAAGATGGGTCCGTTCACCACCTCTGGCCCCACCATGACTATCTCAATACCCTCGTGTCCTGGGAACATGTTGTTCAGCTCATCATAGTCAGTTAGTCTCGCTGCCAGAGTCTCAGAGTTAGCTGCTCCTACCAGGTGAACGGTGAGAGGTTTGGAATAAGGTTTAAGGCCAAACAGCCTTATTCCCCAGGCGATGGTCAGTGGCCGTGAGAAGAACTCACTGCAAACCCTCCAGACTGACTGTCTCAGGTCCTCATCATTGGGGCGAGGCCTGCCAGCATTAGTCCACAAGTCTTTCATGTTTGCTCCATTTAAAATGGGATCGAGGCGAGCTGTGACATCTCCCTGCATCATAAGCCAGTCGTCCCAGCCTTTCACCTCCGACTGGGGCTTTGACCATTTCTCTGTGGGGAAGGGAAGATCTCCTGAGGGTAGAAAACAATGAAAGTACCTTAGTATGGAAAGTAATCTCTACTGTAAATTCCTGCATTATGTTTTACCTTTGAATAAAAGCCATTCCACAACTCTGTCAAAGGCAGCTATCCGCAGCTGTGAGCAAAACTTCTTGTGTTTGGGCCAGTCGTCCTTCTGACAGTCTTTATGACAGTAGTAAACATTTAGGCATCTGTGTATAGAATGAGAAATCTTTGATTGCAAAATGATTAACTTTGATGAGGGAATATCTGGGTGAAATATGTTGAGTTAGTTGTTCACCTGCCACAGCGTTTTAGGTCCTGTGGGTTTGAAAGCTGAGGTGGACGCTTCTCACAATGTGAGCATATTTTAAATGACTCTTCCATCTTCTCAAACATCTCTTTTTGCGACTGGAACGCCATGAGTTTACTCTTGGTCTCCAGACCAGCTCTGCACAGGAAAGGAAAATAGAACTTAGGAAGACAACACACACTCAAAGCATTTCAAAATGCACCATTCATTTTTGTTTAATTTCATATTTTCAGTGTGGTCATGCTTGACTGGTTTATTTTTTGTTAGGAGTCTTGGATCCAATGCAATTTTTAGAGAAATAGATACAATGCCTTATCCAGCTGATATGAAATGACAACTCCATTGTGAAACGCACCCACCCTTTCTAAAAAGACATGAAAATTGGGGAGAAAATGACATCTGTAAGAGTCACAGCTGGGGCAACATGAATGGAGCCTTTGGCATGCTGGAGGCAAGTTTCCAGTGCGCTGGTGAAGGTTCTGTATTGAATAAAAGTGCATCTGGGCCAGATTCATGTTGCCAGAGATACAATGATGGTGGGCTCGTGCAACAAACCAGAACCAGTCGAGGGATGATGGATGCCAGTGACCTTACACAGATGCTGTGCTGAGATGTTGTTACTGTGCCCCAGATGAGATTGAAATTACTCATCTAGACTGGCCAGCAACGAGCCTCAAACTAAACCCCATTAAACACAACCACATAAAATGACACCCAGAGGTTGAACCAGTCCATGAAAGGGAGGATTAAGGCCATAATATATGGTTATGTGGGACACACTAATTGTGTAAAATCCTATGAACTCCAACCATGTTTTTACTGCACTAATTTAAGACTATCATTAAAAGTTAATAAGGAAGAAAATACTGCTTGATATTTTCATACTACACAAATACACTGAAGCAAAAATTGCAAATAAACAAAGTGGTGCATTTTTAAATCCTGTGAGCCTGCAATAAAAATGATTTTTGAACGGTAACAATTAAATTACAAAAACTACCATTTACAAAATGAGCAATATTTAGTCTGCTGATCATAAGTCTATGGAGACCTTTGGTTTTCTATTCTTAGACTTTATATTTGCCACAGCAGGAGTAAAGGAGTTTAGGTAGCATTCAAATTAGTGTTGCAGAGAAGTTTAATGATGTCAAGTCGGACTAAACGATTGACTTGGAAAGTTAACGTTTCAAAATGACATTCAAATGTCGACCCGTCAGTTTTAACGAGCTCAAGGCGGATGTGTCGCTGTAGCTGGAACCAGATGTCAATGTTTTTGAATGAAAGTGTCTCAGGGTGGAAATATAAATTTAGATATGGTCTCTAACATTAAAAGTCTTGTAACAGAGGTGTAAATAATTGGGCCTACCTCTCGGCCTCTGCCATTTGTGAGCGAGTTTCAGTCGAACGCTGTGTCTTGCCTTCCGTCTGTGTGGGCGGCCTGCTGGGGGTTGCGGCCCGCTGGTGCTGCGGGTGTCAGATATAGCCCAACACCTGTGCTGTCCCTTCATCCAGAAAGCTCTAGATCATTCCTGCCTTCACAGGAGCCATAGGAGCTCAGAACGGCAATGAGCATAAAACAATTAAACCTCTTCGTAAAGTAGTGGTGCCTTTTTCTTTTCATTTATCTCCATTTGAAAACATTTTATGTTTTAGAAGCCAAAATTTTATGGCAATTTCTTGAACATGAGGGCCTCACGCTGGGACATTGGTCGACCACTAAGTGGGATGACCCAATTTTGATCTGTTGTGCTTCAGCAAAGTCAAATAAGATTCTATTATTGTGAGATTTTTAAATTTAAATACATTGTGGTTTTATGTGAGAAAGACTAAGCTGTTTCAGAAGTTTTACATTTCCTCTGTTCAAACTAAACCTGATCTGATAAATCTGATCAGGTTTATCAGATTCAAATGATCTAATGATACTACAGGAATAAGTAAAATGAGTTAATAATAGCTGTTGGCAACATTTGATGGCAAACCACAAAAGTATTAATAATTATGTAATTATTTGTAACATTTACAAACCTTTAAAAACATTGTGATAACTTTCACAACACATATTGTGAAATAAATATTTTCAAATGTTTAAATATCCATACTCATTTCAGCAGCAGCTCTGCAGTCCATGCAGCAGACATTTTATAATATTTTTTTTTATTTACACTGCCAAGCTTTAAATAAAACTCATGTGTTTTGAATGATAGGATGTTTTTCCTCAGTGGTTATGTGTCCTTCATGCACATGAAGAGAAACCACATCCTACAAGGTGTCCCAAAAAATGTATACAAACTTTAAGTAGTTGTAAACCAGGTGTTTATTATAATATAATTTTATACGTGTGTATGTGCGTGTGTGTGTGTGTGTGTGTGTGTGTGTGTGTGTGTGTGTGTGTGTGTGTGTGTGTGTGTGTGTGCGTATGAGTGTTTCTTCTTCTTCTTCTTGTGTGCTTTTACCTCATTCATCCACTTGCTGGCAGTGTCACACTGTAAAGGCATCAGCAGCAGTGAGAAATTGTCCCCTTAGCTTTTCATTTGTTATACATAGCAGGTCAAAAGCAGGGATTTTTGTAATTAGATGTCTGACATTGATAAAATGTCATAAATCACTTTGTTTGTTCACTATTTGTGAAATAGGATACAGCATATACAGTACTTAAAATACAAGGAAAATGGAGCCATTTCTCTTTTTTGGATGGAATTTATTAGCGTATCTCTGAGGAATTATATTATCCAAAGCTTTGAAAAAAGTATGTTTACCTCTGTTAACACAAAGCCATAAAATGGTGAAAGTGTTCATTCTTCATTATAAAATTCAGTTCCTTGTAGTATATAAATGATGTCAATAAAGAGGAGAAGATTGTGTTCATCCATTGAAAATGCTGTTTAAACAGCTTTGCTCCTTAGTTTCATTACGTTTGCTCTTTTCATCAACAGATGGAGTCATAGTTCAGATTGTGTGTTTATTTATAATGCCGCTCTTATGACACTCTCAGATCATGTGCACCCCAGACACCCACAGTACGTAATATACACCCTTATGCACAGTGTTCTCAAAGTGTACGATAATTTTAGGTCATATAGGATCAGGTTTCATGATTGGGACTACATTCAATACTAAACAGGGAATCATTAAATTATTACATATTTACACCCAACATTATTCATATTAAATAATGGTGTCACCTCAGGGAATTAACAGTGCAAACATTTGTATTTGTCTGAAAATAATGATGCTGAGTGGTTTCTGTAATCTGTTTCGCTGATTAATAATTTCAGAAAGAACATTATTTAATAAATCATTACAGCAGTCAAAACATATTTTTCTTGTTTTTTTCTGTCTCTCTGCAGCATTTGAGATGGTGATCCTCAGCACCCACATGTGCCAAGTGGCAACACAACTAAGTAATGCTCATCTCTAAAAGGCTGCAGGAAGCCTGCCAAGGGCATTAGGAAGTCTCCAAATAAATGCCATTTTGAAAATCACATTTTTAAAGAGGGGGACTTGTGGCACAACAAAAACCTCTTAATTGTCAGGTCCGGCCTCCTTTAAGTCTTCACGAGGCATGAGGCCCTGGAAACATAAGTAGTGAGAGTTGCAGTAGGCTGGGGGTTTATTGGGGCAGGCCTGGACCTGCTCTGGTTTCTGTGAGGTGAATGGATTGGGTCCGCTGTCCCTGATGTGAATCTCCAGTTCCTCCAGTATCTGTAGTGAGAACTTCAGCTCCATCTCACTGTGGAGACAAAGAGAAAGTTCATCGATCTTCACATCAGACTAGTATTTTGTGATCCTCATGAGAGACTGACAAGAAATCAAACATCTCAATTACTTATTTTAACATCCACCCACAAGAATTCAATGTGAAAAAAATACAGAGGAATAGCTTTAACAAGAAGAAAGAGAGCTTTAACAGGAAGAAAGAGAGCAACATCAATAGCCTTACTATATCATTAAAAGTGAGTCTACAGGGGTAGTTTTCTGAGAGAGGCTCCAGCAGAAGAAATAAATCTTCTCTTCAACTTGGCGTTTGAACAAGAAGCTGAGATTCACCATAAGAACAAAGGTTTACAATAATGTGACTGACCTGTACATAGAGAAGAGGGAAGGGATGTTATAATCTCTGAGAAGCAGAAGGGTGGGCAGCCAACCTTGAAAAAGACCTTGGGTAGCGTGGAACCCTGTGTCAAGAACACACAGGAGATGCATAATAAGGGCCTCAAATAGACAGGACCAGAGAACGCAGTGCTTTTTATGCAGATAACGAAACCAACAACCTGAATATGTTGTGAAAACACAAGAAATCCTGTTGTGTTTTTGACAATTTGTCAAACCAGCATGTAAACATAACTATAGCCTCACCAGCAGCATACTTCTTTAAGATCTGTTTTTTCTATCTCACAATTCAAAAATGCCAATATTCCTCTGCCCTGATTAAAATACTTCAAATATTAAAATGAAATTCCAAAAAAATTTATTATTTTGTAAGCATTGGACAAATTTTGATTTAAAAATTATTGGAATACATCATCTGGATTCATGTGTACCACATCTTATCGAAGAAAAATACCTATCTAAATGCCTCTTTATTAATAAAGAATTATATTATTTTATTTATTAAGTATCGCAGCCACATGAGAATGTGGGTTTGATACAACTGTATTTAACTGCATGGGAGCACAGACTCTCAAATGATGTCAGATTGTTATTTTTAACATCATTAAGTTATGAACGCTGCATGGACACACGTGACATCATCCATCTAGCATTTCAACCCAGAGAGGAAACAAAGAAATTTTTGATGGGAAACTGTTGTAGTTTTTGTATAAAATGGTGTATCAATATAGGGGAAGTCGTATTAAAAAGGCATTTATTTAGAATAAACTATAACACACCTCGCTGAATCAGTCAGCAGTATGATACCGACACTCAGTTTACAATCTTCATGGAGAAACTAAGAGACCACTGTGAGGTTCAGTGTAACAGAAATCCATACGGCAAAGGTAATTGTTCTCCAAACAACCTGACTTCATTTGGAAAATTCAGCTGGACTGGAGAGAAATTGTTCTACCTTAAAATGTGCTGAGTCAGCTAAATATTCAGGCCATACCAGAGCAGAGATCAGGCTACGTCTATACAGGGTTTGGGTTCATAATCCTGCAGGACCGGAAATGACAGATGTCTCTTTCGCTGACTGGTTTATACCACGAGTGTATAATTTTCCTCTATGAGCAGTGAGGCAATGCAGTGAATAATTTGACCTTCAACCGGATTATTGAAGTTCAAACCACCAATTCTGAAAATGCTATAAATCCTTCCAATTTAAGTGTCCTGAAATCGGACAAAACCGGGAGAGCAGCAAACTGAGAATTTCACTGAGCTCATCAATAAAGTCACACATTATGAGTTTGTCCAAGGGACTTACGTAATCAGGGATTAAATATTAATCAGCATCTAGTAAAGACTGTGAGAGTTATTAAAGTGTCAGCTGTTTACACATTACTGGTTTAACTGGTTGTAAGTACGTTTGGTTGTTTAAAGCCTGAAGATGAGCTGTAGTGTTTAGTTTGTGAAACACAGAGGGTATCATATTTCTCACTGCCTGTCTTTCCAGCTGAACTCCAAAAGCAGAGAGAGACATAGTTGTAATTTGAATAATGTATGCCACGATGCCAACATCCCAGAGGTTACACTTCACATCATGATAAAACATTTAACAGGGATTAAGCGTTTGGGCGCTTTGACTCTCAGGAGATAGGATGACAAAGAGACACTGCATTCTGACTCTTAATGACTGCAGTAATTGCCTGGTTTCACTGTGAATTTGGGCCATATGGTGCATAAATTTGCTGTTGATGATAATAGACTCACTGTGTTTCCTCATCTGAAAAAGACGTTTTGGAGCAAAGATTATCCGATTTATTTTCCTGGATTATAGAAACTTGTTGTGTTTGTGTTCATGAGGTGAATGCATCCGTGGTCAAAATTTGTATGACGTGACATCTATTTGCCCTATGAGAGCTGACAGCTAACATCACACTGCCTCCCTTATTTCCTAGGTCTGCATCTGTTTTGTGCTGCTTTTTAGGAGTCATTCTCTTTCTCTTTGTGGTTGTCACACCTTCCTTTCCTTTTATTCCTTTTGTCACACAGACTGCTTCTCTATTGCTTTGACTGTGTCATAATGCAGGGCTCTGGCGATTGGGCAATATGAGCCAGCCAGACATTTTACTTGCGGGATGACTGATTCCTGTATATTTAGCTCCCAAGGTGCTTGCAGTGGTAACTGAGCCAACAGTTATGGGCGCAGCTGTGTTAGACTTTACTGCTGCTCCCCAGGTTAAAGGGTCAAAGAGCTGATTGAGCTCTGGTGCCAAAGATTTGTGGGGTTATACAGTACTTCCACCTTAACAGGGTGGGTGACAGTCAGAGTGGACAAAGGGACGCAGAGATTTTCATTCTAATGTAATATTTGTCCTGAAAAACAGAAAATTTTGCTATGTTATTCTCATAAAGTATATTAACAATTGAAGAAAAAGGGTTTCATGATGTTAGAACATTGCATGTCCTTTGACTAAAAATGGGGACAGGGATGGAGAGATTGTTCAATTAATTGATTTTTGCCCAGTGGCTTGCAATGTTCATCAGAGTGAAACAGGGAGGAACTGAGGCTCCTCTTTCAAAAAGCCAGTGTACCAACATTACGCTGAGTTCAGCAATCAGAACCCAACCTCTTCCCATCTGCTCCCATTAATCACTCTGAATCCCAACAAAAGGGAGGCGCTAATGAATAGGCTGGATCCACCGGTTTACATGTCTCCTGCTTCTGTGTTGTCTCAGAAATGCAACTGTCAAACAAGCACTAGTAGAAAGGAGTTGCCTTGTAAGCAGAGTATTTTCTATTTATAGCAGCAAAAATCATTTTTTTCACAGTTTGATTAAAGGTATTTTGAGGTGAAATTCTCAGGTCAGCTAGACCTTTTCTAGAGTTTTTGTGGCTGTGCAATAATTTCTCACCAGGATGAAATCCAACCACTAGGTCTGGTTTGACTGCTTCCTCTTTCTCCACCACCTCCTCCCACAGCTGATGGTAGAGACCCTTGTAGGCGCTGATGTAGACCCTCTTCTTGGGGCCAAAAGCTCTGAGAGGAGGCCTCACGATCGGCCCTTCCACTACCTCTGGTCCCACCATGACAATCTCGATACCCTGGTGTCCAGGGAACATGTTGTTCAGCTCATCATAGTCAGTCACCTTAGCTCTCATGGTCTCGTTGTGGGAGGCCCCTGCTATGTGGATAGTGATTGGTTTAGCATGGGGCTCGAGGCCAAAGTGTTGCATGGCCATTCCAACTGTAAGAACTCGTGAGAGGAATTCACTCTGAATCCGCCACAAAGATTCCCGCAGGTCAGTGTCATCTGGCCTCGGTATGCTGACATTCTGCCAAAGACGTGTCATGTTGGTGCCCGACACAATGGTATCCAGATGCAGCGTGAAGTTGTCCTGCATGGGAAGCCAGTCCTCCCAGTTCTTCACCTCAGTAACTGACTTGGACCACTTCACAGTGGGGAATGGGAGGTCTCCTAGAAGAGTGACAGGATATTTATTTGACATAAAACTGAGAACACTAATTTGCTTTGCAAGTTTAGGTAATGTTTGAAAAGCAATCAGAGACTCAAAAGCAGAGGGATTTTTTAAAATTATTTTTTGTCTGTCAGGCTTTTAATTTCTGTAGCTCAGCTTTTAAATTTTCCATCTCAATAATGTGATTTCTCTAATTTGTGAACTCAAAGAACTGCTGAAGCATTTTAATTTTAGTTTCATCGCTTTTTCATTTCTCACCAGTAAACATCAGCCATTCCATTAGCCTGTCAATGGCCACCAGGCGAAGGACCTTGCAGACCTTTTTATGCTGAGGCCAGTCCTTTTTCTGGCAGTCCTTGGTGCAGTAATACACATTCAAGCACCTATGAAACAAAGATGAGATGAAAAGCAGTGGAGAAAGACACAACGAATGGAAGTTTGACCAAAGAAATCCATAGAAACAGTATCCACATTAAATTTTACTCAGCACACCAGATGCATACTGTATGAATAAAGAGAATGTCGATAGAAAGGATTGCCATTTATATGGGATTATGATCATTTGACCTTTCTTCCGGAGCAGTAAACTTAAAATTCTTTGAATTTAATTTTTTAATTAAAAAAATAATAATTTATATGGGATTATTATCATCTGACCTTTCATCCAGCAATAAACTTAAAATTCTTGTTACCCAATATTCCAATTCAGTATGACAGAACTTATTATTATTAATAATAATAATAATAATAATAATAATAATAATAATAATAAACCCTTCTATTAAATTTTTTTACTTCCTAATTTACAAAATGAATCTAGTATTGTGCCAGTGCAATGCTGAGTATGCTGATGACACAATGTTTCAGATATAACCCTGTGTGCTGTGTTCAAATAGTGTTTATAAAGATATCTTAGCATTCAAGCATGTTAAACTAATACACAGAGCAAAAGGTTACAAAAAATATAACTGTCATAGTTCATTCATTCATTCATTGTCTACCTCTTGTTCCACTTATGGCGGGTCATGGGGGTTGCTGGAGCCTAACCCAGCTGACTTGTGGGCGAGAGGTTCTTGAGGGCACTGGCATCTCCGAGCACGATGCCAGTGCACTGCAGACCTCTCATGGGTATCTATCTATAAATAATATACAATAGATCATAATCTACCTGAAACGTGCTGGCAGTCTACTGTTACCATTAGTTCAAAACACTGGCATGATCTTTAGTGATTCCTATTTATTGTTAGATGATCAGCTACAGTATCTTGTGCCAGGATACAAATAGCTGTCAAACTCATCTCCAAATTCCGCCCATTTTTTTTTCCAGTGGCAAATATTCATTTCCACATATCCAACTAATCATTTATAAGCCAATGGGCTCCGTCATAATACACTCTGGGCATATTAATCCACCAAAAGAGGCTTAGAAGTGGAAAAACAAGTCAAAATAGGTGCAGAAAACAAGTGACCTTGACAGGTAATGTAAAATATTGCTGCAGTTATAGCCCAGCTGTGGGAATAATAAATGGGTCAGCGTGAATCAGAATGATCATGAAAAAGGTGAAGGGATAAGCAGGTAGGGTGCGAATATTTGTGATAATTCTAAGAGGATCTCAAGGGGCAGCAGTTCTGTTTTCTTTCTGCTTAGCGTCTGCTGATGATCACTTTTCTCAGAGAGGCAGTAGCAGCTGAGAATTTCAAAGTCCCACACATTCAAGACCCTGTGTGTGTGTGTGACTCAGAGAGAGAGAGAGAGAGAGAGAGAGAGAGAGAGAGAGAGAGAAAGAGAGAGAAAGAGAGAGAGAGAGAGAGAGAGAGAGAGAGAGAGAGAGAGAGAGAGAGAGAGAGAGAGAGAGAGAGAGAGAGAGAGAGAGAGACCACAAAAAATGAGGTGCAGAAAAACTGACGCTTTTGTAAAAATGCAGCATACTGGATTTCACATTTTCATTGTGCTCAAAATAGGCTTAGCTGCAGAGTTTATGAGATTCATCACAGTTAGGACTTGGGCTATATTTGCCTTTGGCCGTTCTCCACCGCTGTAGAGCCGTCCTCACCTTCCTGGCCTATCATTCCACCACTGATATAAAAGCAACTGGTAATGCTTCACACATGACAGCAATTGGCCAACAATGTCAAAACATCATTGTGACGGGTGATAATAGGGCTGACCAGAACACACTTAGGGTTCCAGTGCCTTAAATATTCAGAGTGTCAACAATGATTAATGATGATCACAGTTAATGTTGCATTATGTCATGAACCGCACATGGACACATTGCTGGTCATTCTCAAGCATCATCCTTCATTTGTGGATTTGTGCTCACTTCACGCAGCGCTTCAGGCTCAGGCCCTCAGGGAGATGCTCTGAGAGTTTGTTGCAGCTGGTGCAGAATTTGAAGGTGTCCTCCATCCTCTGGAACATCTCCTTGTAGTTTTGGAACGAGATTCCTCTAGTCTTTCCCTCAACGGCAGCCCTTAAGAGAATTACACACATTTAACAAGAACAATACGCTATAGAGGATTTGGATATGCTTTGTGTGGAAATCAAAGAGAAAATCTGTAAGGAAATCAAGTCAGAGGATCAGTTTATAATACCTGTATTCTCCATAGTCCTTCATTTTGAGCTTGTCGAGAATCACCTTAGAGAGTCCAGGAACGCTGGCGTCAAGAGAGTAAAAGCCAGATTGGTCAGAAAAGACACTGTCGGTTCCTGGTGTGTAGGATTGTGGGAGCGCTGGGACCTGGGATGCCATGTTGTGGCTTTCAGTTTCTCCTAGGAGAGTAATTAATCATCATGAAACCCTGAATGATGCTCTCTTTAGGCATGAAAACTGAGCATTTCATGTTGACGTGAAGACACATTGAACAGACTTTCAAATTATCAATGCCTTTGCTGACTGCTGTCACCTGTAAAAAACATATGCAGTATAATTTTAAAAACACTTTGTAGTATCCTGGTGGCCCATAAGCCCCTAAACTTGTGCACCTCTTTCTTTAACTGCACCTGGATCACATTTTACTGCCTCCCCAGTGTGTGAAAAAATGCAACCCTTTAAATGAAACCCCCTTTGAAAGATTTTATATATTTTAGCCATGTGAGCTGTTTGCATACAGAGGTGAAATGTGGAGTTGGTAGGATGTGACAGACAGGACGGTGGGCAGACAGGAGGGTCCTCCCCCCCGGGCCCTCCCTCCCACCCTTCTCAAGCCAGGCTGATAAATGAGAGGAAGCAGGGCTGTAAATGTGAAAATACAGTTTCAAGCTGAACAAAAGTATCCCTACCTGACGGGTAATATGCTGCCCCGACAACAAAGATTTTCATTGGGATTACAAATCTCCAGGCAGGGACTGAAATGTTACTCTTGATCATGTATCACCGCTGCCAGGACCCACAAAACCTATTTCTGAACCAATGATAACATTGAATAAAAAAAAAATTATACACAACTTCACAAGGTGAGACTCTCCAGATTCTCAAGGATACATTTTCACTAGGCAACAGATTGCAGATCTCAACAGACCGCCTCTGTGCACAACATTATGTTCATCTCAAGGAAGGCACGTGTTTTTCCTTCTCATAGATCTGAAGTCTGAAATAGACACACTAAGGATTTAAGACCAGGATTGCTTTTGACATTGAAATACACCATCTGTCACATACACCCATGCTCTGACGACAGAAATTTTCATGACCAGGATGACCACAAAACATTTCAAACAGGAAAATATGTTCTTAACAAAAAAAAAAACCCCAACAAAATAACCCTTTTTCGACATGTCATGTGATTTTTATGGTGTTCCTGACATGGAGGAAAATATAAAAAAGACAGAAATGTGATCTTGGGGTGGCGGCACTCATCATAGAACACACATTCTTCCTTCAGAAATGTGTTATACGTTTCAGATGTGTATGTCTGCCAAGTTTTGTTTAAACAAACACATCTAAGACACAGCATATCCTGGCATTGAAAACACACAGCGATAACGCTCTTGCACAAAATACAATTGCACAATAAATACTTAAAATCACACAGAGGCACTTTTTTGGACTAACGCTTGCAGTACATTCCAGTTTGACATAAAAATAACTTTCCCTCTACTTCGAGGAACTCTGTATCATTGCATTTTCGATTCCAAGTATTGCTAGGGAATAATTCAGCCTTATCACGTCTGCAGACAAAATTGAAATGCCTATGTCTAATTAGATACTTTGTATCTACTAAAAACGGGGGAGACACGGAAATTTGCAGATTTCAAAAGAGAGGGTAGATTGTGGGCTTTTCTTTTTATCTGTGACACCGTTGAGTTTTTAGCATTCACAGAGCTTTATCACATTTTCACCTTGGCTGACCGTGAACCCTGACCAAAGAAGATGACTCATAACTCTGAGACACAGATAGATATTTGAGCAGTCATACCTTTAGCTCCACACCAGGCAAATCCCCTTTTTGTGTTGTTTCTCAGCACAGGCAAGAAGGAAGTGACTGACAACTCCTTATGCTGTCACCATGTTGTGAAGCTTCACAGCGTCTCTGCTGGGGTCAGTAAAACCAGTGGGAGAGGGATTTGGAAGGGTTGGGGAGGGGGCCAAAGAAGAGATGACAGAAGTACATTTTTAGAAAAGAGAGGGGAGGGGCAAAGTGAGGAAGAGATAGAGAGTCATAGAAAAACAGATAGAGATAGATTGATAGATAGATTGATAGATATGTAATTTGCAGGAGGAAACCACTGCATCCATAAAAATGACAAACCATATCTTTTAATTTAAAAAAATTTTATTTGGTCCATCGGAACCTGAGATTGAAAATTAAACATACATGTTTGTACACATTTAGTCAAAGAGCCCCTTCCTCAACAAAAGGTCAATAATATAGATATCACATTCATCAGAAGTCCACTTTTCAACATTGGGTTTCATTTTTTTGTTTCTACTGCCAAATATTTTACAGGTTCAAAAGTGTCAGTTGGGACTCTTTCATTTTTTTTTTTTTTTTTAATTTTGGTGTGGCTTAGTCTGCCATCTGTACAATTTACAAGTAGGAAAACCAGACCAAGGAGCAGAAAGAAAAGGTGTGAGCGGTTATCTGGCTGTGGCCTCTTCAGCAGCAGGGGGCGCCCATGAGGCACAGAAGAGTCACCACCACAACTTTAAGAGAAGAGGTTTAAGAGTATTGGACAATAGCACAGAGACAAAATGACAAACATGACCAAGAGAGAGACCAACAAACAAACAAAAAAACAGTATAAAACAAAAATAAGTCCAATGTAAATGTAAAGTGATCAGCAGTGACTGACTTTTGAGGTGCCACGTCATTGCAGGTGTTTCAGTGCAGGTTCATTTCTTGTCAAGTTAATACATCTGGGCTCAAACTACAGCCGTAAAATATCACATTCCTTATCAGTCATTCATAAATTCAGTATTTAACTATATTCATTAGATATCAGGCCTGCAAATCACTTATACAAATAAATTAGACACTGACTTCACAGCTACTCAGCTGTCAGCGCGTACACTCACACAAGGTAATCTCTGAAAGTGGTCATAACGTTACTCTGGAAAACATATTTACAGTGCCTTCAGCTTCAGGGTTCATTCAGAAACATTATGCTGCTGCAGTAGTTCTTAGAGGGACGAAGTGAAGTACAATCACCAGAGCTGGCAGACCGCAATGTGCAGAATAAGGAAGACTGCAGGTTTTCGGGACTCAGTCCTGCAATTAAATCAACATAGACGACACTGAGGAATGGACCATGTGCCTGAGATGATGCACATTTCAGCACTGGTTTGGTTCTGAGACTCCGAGCGCAAGTTCTGAACAGAATCATCTCAGGTTGGAATCTAAACCTTATATCATTTTGTTTTTATGATGACAGAAAAATAAACTTTTCTCTACATTTTGTCAGCTTTCAAGATGTACTTCTTTCACTATGAAACAGGAAGCAGCAAATGATTTGGAAAACAAATCTTCCACCATCATTTTACTGTTCTGCATCTTTCCTGTCTCTGATAAAACATCTATGAACATTGTTCAGTGAGCAAAGATAGACATTAAGTGAAACATGAGGAATGGCCTTGATACAGTAGAAATTGGAGGTGGCTATGGCCCCAATGCAGCCAGAACTGTCGGGTAACTAAAGTATTTTCTGTGTCACATGTCTCCGGGGTCCCCTTCTCTCTCACCCTTCTTGTTATGTGAGCGTACAGCCTGACAAAACGGTAATTTGTTATTACATGAGGACACTTTGCTGTCGTTAATGTGCTCTCGGTGTATGTATTCTTATGGGATGTGGGCAGATGCTTGTGCTACACCCTAGAAAACGAAAGTGGGGAAAAAAAAAAGCCCCTGACCTCCCAAAGTAAACTCAGCTCCTCTGAAGAGTTCCCCTATGGAAAATTATTCAAAGAGCCACAAGCTACTCAAGTACTCCCCAAGCACATTTAAGAGTAAATCATCACACTGAAAAACTATTAATGTGCAATTGATAGACAAATACTGAACTTTAGTACCAAAAAGTATGATCAGATGCACATTTTGGGCTGTCAGTCCTTCCTAGAGAAGATGCAGCATTAATTCATTCTATGTAATGTCTAGGGGGGGTGGCTCCCCAAGCTGAATGAGGATAGCAGACGTGCCTGAGAGGAGATCTACCCAGCTGGTCATGTAAGGACTCACGTTCAGACCCTGATCTGAGGCTGAGGGAAAATGAAATAAATTAGAAGGGAAAACTGAAAATTGTGTGTTAGTCTATCAAAGCACATGGGAGGGAATTCTATTATCCGCCAGAATTTCACAAGGTGATACCTCACATTTTAATGGTAGTTTTTATACCACAGATGAATGCGTACAGGGATAAACAACAGACAAACAGGAACACACCGTTGTAACTATAGCTTCGTTACAGTTTCCTGCACAAAACACGGGTTTGGTCCTGAGCTGGAGAGAGTGCTTGAAATCATGGCAGTAATGATGGATATTGGGACAGATACAGTACGACATGAATGATGGCTTTTTCTACAACTTCAAAAACGGAAATATGGACAAGATAGCAACAAAGACTGTCTATGAAATGAGCATCGATGTGTGTAACTCTTATGACTTGTGGTTAAAAGTAGAAGTCGGGTTTGGCTCATGAAGTACCGTACAGAGGGCTGGATGAGATAAAATCCCCCCTTCACGTCTCCTCCTGCTTTGTCAGCTGTCGTCATGGGAGACGTGGGGTAAGTTTCTGATCGCTGCAGGGGATTGGCTCATAGGCTGTGGGCCGGGAAATGGCTCAGTAGTTACAATACTCCACATGACTCCCTTGAAGCTAGCTGAAACCCGGGTCGTCTCCGAGCAGACGAACCCCATGGTGACATCCGGTTAACGTACAGCGCTCGTACCAAAAAAACCATCCACAATTCAAAGTAGTCTGAACTTAGTCCTGTCCTGGGTACAAAAGTGTTTTGTGATCCAGACGGTCCTCTTCCCTCATTTCATCCTGACATGGCACATCCAATAGGCGAGCTGGATGAAGACTTTATGGAGTATCAGACAGTGAATAAATACTACCCACATCTTCCTCCATATTTCAGGGTTGCACACACAAGTAAGCCTGCCATTGGATTACAGTCTGCCTGTGTGGGATGGAGGGCGGTGGTCATAGTGGCCTGGGCCGGTGCAGGCCGTCAATGTCTGGAGTGAGCTGGGGGCTGTGGGTGGCCTTAGTGGGGGTCCAGTCTCCGAGAGAGGCCTGGACTGCTTTACGGTGAGCCAGACGGTGGGTGATGGAAAAGCCTGCGTTTCCTTCCAGCTGTGAAAGCACCACCAGTACTTCCCTGTAGGGGGGACAGAGTGTGCAGAACAAACATTGAAATAAACCAACAAAAGCAAACAAATCAAAATGGGGCAGTTTGACACAACAGCTTCAGGCGTTCACAGCTTCAGTGCAGGCAGGGCAATTGCAGCTTCAAAAATCAAAACTCTTTTTTCTGGCACTTTCTCACTTATAATAACTTTATAGAGTTTAAGTGTGGTAATGTTCTAGGATTGGAGGAGTGAAATAGATTTATTAGCAGAGTGGAGCTGCTTGTTTTTCTGATTTGGTCTATTTTGAGGCTGAGAGGAGGAAACACGGAAACAGGAAATGAGAAAAACAAAATACTTCCTTCAACCATGTTATTTACACTTTGATTGTCATAAATATATTTAGGCCACCTATATCTGCATTTGAATGTGATTACCTATATACAACACAAGTGTGCTAATGAACTGTATAACATTAAGTGTGTAAGAGGATAAAAATAAGACTGATTAAGACATTGTATGTCTGATTTTTATGTGCAGATCTGAAATGTTCTTGTTTGATGAGTAGAAATAACAGTAAAAGATGAGGTCCTCATCGATGGGGACATAACACAGTGTTACATTATGTTTTACATGTCTATACCACTAAATTTTCAACACAGCAGCGTCCCAAAGAACTCAAATTTAGAAAAACCAGGTATTCCTGTTGTGCCGGATGAAACAGATATGTCTGACCTGACAATATTTCTCAAGTTTTTAAAGAATTTGTTTTTAATTGGTAAATAAAAATGGGTTCCAATACAAAACACAGGCAGATATATTTGTGCTGAGACCAGTTAAAAGTTGATTATTATCATAAATATAGAGCGCCTACCCTTTGGGATCGCTCTGTATATATAACTGAACAGATGATGAAATATCTTAATGGGTAGATGGTTGCTGAAGTGGTGTTTAATGTTCCCAGAGTGGGTAACGCCTTCACTTATCTCTTCAGGTTATTTTCGACAGTGCAATTCATAAATATAAATAAAAATAAAATAAAATATATATATATATATATATATATATACACACACACACATACATATATATATATAAATACATGTGCTTACCTGTGCAAAGGTGGTACACTGTCTATGGTCTTGAGACTCCCGCGTGTGGACACAACATTGAAGCTGTCAGTGCAGTCACAGGAGACATGGAGGTAGTATTTGGGGTGGCGGTTCTCCACCACCACGATCAAACCGGCCCAGCCATGGGTCAGGTAATAACACGTCATTCCCTCACGTCCCTGGGAGCACGAATAAATTAGATAGAAGAGGCAAAATGACACATTTGAACTGTTAGGCGAATGCCCAAGTCCTGAAGTTACACATAAATACACTGAGGCAGCAATGACAGCTACACAAAGGACACTCCATTGTCTGACTACAATGCAACGACGTTGAAAAATCTCCATTCCCACAACAGTGGATGTTGATCTCTAGAAGCATGGCTTAATAGCTTTAGCTGCTGCTGTTTTCACATCCAGTTACAACGTATACCTGTAGTTATCCAACTGTAGTGGTTAATATCCATCTGCAACACATCTATGTGCTCAAAATGAAAAATAATCACTTTTCAAATAATTCATGAACACCTTTCTTTAAAAAACAAACACCTTTTATCCGTGTTTTTGTGAAGTAAGTACTGTTTGTACATGCCAGGTACTCTAGAGTGCTTTACCCATCTAGCTCGAGTGGTGAGTTCCTGGAGAGCTGAGTGACTTAACAAGGGTGACCTCAAGCGTTTAAAAAGCTCCATCATTCTCTGAAATACCAGCCAATGACGGCACTTTCAGGAAAGAGTAGTTCAGGACAGACAGAATAATTACTTTCATCTCAGTGAATGATTGTGTGTATTACAGGAGAAGGGCCAATAACAGGCACGGGCAAAGGCAAAAATAAGATTGAGGACCCTGCAGAGAAGATGTGAAGCATTATCTCAATCTGGTTTACAGATATGCGAGAGCTCTCAAACTTCATAAACACATCTTATACTCAGAGCTGAAGAAGAGAAGACAGAGGAAGCAAGCAACAACGCAAAATTATGGTCTTGTTCACCAAAGAGAGGGTCTATTACCTCGTGTCTTTCGCCTTTGTTTTCCGTTAGGAGGATGATGGCATCGGCCAGCGTGGTGGCAGTTGCCTCCACCTGCTCCACCATCACCTGTCTAGAGCTGTAGATGGCGAGGATATAGCCGGGAAAGTCCTGGCTGGGCCGTCGTGCTGCTCCGCTGGTGGGGCTCGAGACTGGGAAGGAGATGTGTGTTTATAAGAATAACATACAGGGTTTTAAAATTCATTATAAATGCTTTTTTGTTTCCAAACAAGAGTCAGAAGGCTCTTCATTAACATCATTAAAAAAAACAAAACAGCAAAGACTTAGGTTTATGAAGCACATGTTTGTTGTAATATGAAATACTTACCATACAAAATGAGAGGAAAAATGTCTGAAATGATTCAGTGATGATCAAAAAAGTTGGTATTTTATTTTTCTTTTCTTTGGCTCATCATTCCACCAATCAGCATTAATGTCAAGTACATATTCATACACAGAAACAGTAAAGAAGTTCTCAGCAGAACAGTACACGTACTGGGTGTGGATGGACCTCCCATCCCGCTAACATTCATCTGCCAGTGGTTGAAGGCGCAGCAGACGACTGCATACTCTCCCGGCTCCAGCATCACATCACATCCCACAAATTTCTTCACCGCTCGCTTGCTGTGGGCCAACAATCGTCCCAGAGTCAGCTTGTTGTTGCTGCCAAAGGAGGCACGGAAAACCATAATGCACAAATCCAGTAGGTGGCTGTCTGCTGTGTCTGAACGCCTGAGAAAGAGAAGGGGTGTGAATAGGTGAACACCAATGGGAAGGTGTGGGGGTGGAACACGAAGAAGCGAAAGGGTGACATAAAAATACTGGTGTTTACCTGCTTCCCTCTTGGAAGAGAGCGAACTCCAACGCTGTCCTCTCCAGCACAGTGAGAGCTGTGACGGTCACTGGCCCACTTGCCTTGCTGGGAAAGCAACCCTGCAGCCTCACCTCCTGCCAGTCTGAGTGGATCTTGCAGATGTCAACTGAGTCAAAGTACCTGTGTAAGGGGGAGGGGGAGGAGGAGGAGGAGGAGGACAGAGTTTTTTCAGTATTTGATCAAAATTGCATTTTTCCAGAGGGACTTGGGCTTCTGAGACACTCCCAATTTGACCCTCTCTGAGCTCAACTTATTTATATGCATAACAAGCAACTATTAACAATTAGCATAGCCTCTGAGGGCAATGCTGCACAAGCACCATTTACCTAACATATCAGACCTCGTCTTTCAAAGACGCATGCCCCGGGAGACATTCTCTTCCTTGCTTTCTGCGTGTTTTTCATCGTTTCATCACTTCTTAACCTCGCTCTGACAACTGTCTTACATCTCACTTCTGTCTGCTTTGAAGAGGGAGGAAGAGGAGGGAGGAACTGAGGTTTTACAGTAGGTTTTGATCATTCGAGAGCAACGTGTCTGCTTGTGAAATAATCTCTTTCAATTATTATTAATATCCAATAACTTTATGTGCACTTCATGCATATATGTCAACATATCTGCAATGTCATTCGTTTCATCGAATGGCCACTTCTGTTTTCACAGTAAAAATGAGTCGAGGCAGGCAGGCTGTGGGTTTGCCATATAGCACAATACTATCATTATTTATGTGTCAGAGAAAACAAACAGCCTGTAGACAGATGGAATCCTTGACTACACTGAATACATTTTTCAGTTTTGAGTCATTCAAGACGACAGCCTCACCGATCCTGCTGGACTTACTGCAACTCTTATTTCATTCGACACAAGGAACACGAATAACACGCCCACAGATCCTTTTCAGACTTTATTTAGATTAGATTCTTTTACTCGTGAGTGAGTTTTTGGGCTGTGGATTAGTTTTATTTTTGTTGCTTCATATATGTTATTTGTGCTCAAGCGGCAGTTCCCTATTATGTTTCCTAGTCACCTTAGTTTGATCTTTAGTAAACCATGTTTATTGACATCCACAAGGACACTCGCCAAAGAACTGTTGTCACAGAAGGATATGCATGCAGAAAAATACATAGAAGAACATCTAGGAAAAAAAACTAGTCAATATTTGATGCTGTCTGTGATGGAATGACAGGATTAATCTAATATAACAAAACCCACTCACAGCGATGGCAAGTATAAGCCTCTGCCTGCAGAATCCCTGGCAACCAAAGCAACAAAACACAATTCCATAATAGCACTGTGGTGTGAGAACCAGTGTTTGATGCATTTGTCAACAAACACAACATATTCGAAACAACAAAAAATGCTGTCACTCAGTTCAGTGCCAAGACCAGATGGCGGGCAAGCTTCGCAGAGGCAAAAGATTACAAGGCAACCCATAGCTTAGCTTATTATAAGAGATTGTGAAAAAATAAAATTACCTGTAGCTATGAAATTTAATTTGGTTTAGTTCTTTCCAGGGATAAAACCTCACAAAAAGTCATTGATATCAAATTCCTTGCACGGGTTGGTTTAGAATCAACACAAGAAGTACGAATCTGCCTAAAGTAGTAAAGCAGCCCCCCTGTCAGAGAAAAGACAAAGCGTTTAATGATCAACTAACTCGTCATCAATGGTAATGAGTGTGAAACTACCTTCTTTTTCTAGTTCTATCCTCATAAAAAGAGGCACTGTGAATGACGAGGCAAATCAGAATCAGATTGCTTGTTTGTTTGTATCTACTTGAGGATACAACACTTGAAAGGTTTTTTTTAGGATCATCTTGTGCCTCTAATAGAAAGGATAACATGAAATGGCAAATTCCTCCTAAAACTATTTGCTGACAGTGGCAAAGAATCAGTCACTCGTTAAATGGTGGCCCACCTATGCTAGACTGTGGCCTGAGATCATCAAATTCACAAGATGGAAAAAAAACTTTCCTCCTGAGACTGAGAAATAACTGACATGTCAGAACTACAACATATTGGAATAAGGAACATGGCCATCCACACAGCTTCATAATAGAATTTACGATCGCTCTGCTTCATTCCGTATTCTATGAACTATCTGCAAAATATGCATAAGGTACGAGGCTTTTATCTGGACGTTACGGTGTCGTGTTGACTGGAAATGACACCGTGGTATTGTGCTGTTGCAAAAAAAAAGACAAAGATGCAACTAAGTGCAGCTCAACAACCATGACTCAGATTACTAAGTAATAAAACAACACATGCTGTTATGGTGACCATTAGGGGGAGGAAAGGTCAACTAACAATAACTACCGATAGTCTCAAACGCTGCATTACTTTATTTTATCGTTCCCACAGTCAAATTAGGAAACTGTGGTTGTATCTGCATTGATTAAAAACCGACAATCCTGAACAAAAACAAATAAGCAAAAATAACTTCTTACTTTATAAAGTCTGTGTACTCCATCCAGAAGACACCCTCGCTGCTTCCATGAGCTGTCAATTCATGACGCAGGTGCTGTGGCCAGTCCGTCCACTCGTCCGACCAGCTACCGTTCCACGAGAAGCGCCCCCACGGGTTACGCAGACGCAACAGCCTGAAGTGTGGGAAGAAAAGGACAGGTAGGGAGTAATAAGGTGAAAATGTTACCGTTAACATCTTTCAGTCATGATAGGTGTTAGTTTCCCAGTCTCTGCAGGCTTATACTGCGCTTTTTACGGATGATTACCTACTTTAAACAACCCATTTCATCTTATTGCTTCCTACCTACTGGGAAAAACTTTGGAGGTTTAATGGAAAACTATAGTGGAGAGTCCCAACTTTCCAAAATAAGGTTGGGTGAATCACAGTACTTTTCATCTCCTCGGGTTCCTAGCAGGACGACTCCAGCTCATTTTAGATCAAGCGCCGTGGCCCAATCTTCCACTCCGATTGCTTCGTGGCAGTAAATTAAAGTGGCTATGTGAGGCTCTTGAGCAAATTACATTTGGGATATACGGCTACTTCAAATGCCCTCTCACAGGTAGGACAGAGGAAGCCTCCATTGAGCTGAGTCACAGGGCCAACAAGATCAAAGCGATCAGCCTGAAATGATGTGCACCTGTTCTTTACTGGCATCGAGCCGCAACCCCATTCTCACATAAATAATTCAAAAAATATCTTCACAAATTATGCAGCGGATATAAACTCAGGATCCATTTTCACCTGTATCTATGATGTATGAAGTGTTGGTTTAACTCTTGAGATAAGGTTTGTTTATGAATAAGATAAGACTTGGTTTCGTTCAAGGCCTGTGGTAGTGAATCGTGCTGCATGAGTCACCGGTTCCCACAATGAAATCTAGAAGTCCGGAATGAGAAATGGAGCTGGCAGAAAAGAAAGAGCTCAAGCTTCAGTCTTGAGAGGTGTTATCTTTTAAGATGAGATGCAAGGCATCAGAAACAGCTACATATTCATCTGTGATTATATCTTCACTGTGAAGATGTGCAGAAACACTGCACTCTCCCTGCTGGTACATTTCTATATGTTCATGGTACGGCCACCGGTTTTAACATCTTAAATGTTGTTTCTAAAGAATACTTTTCTCCTCATTTAATCATGATAAGCCTTAAAACTTTACAAACAGAAAAGCGACTGCAGATGAGACGATTGCAATCATTTCGTCTACAAGAAAATGGATGGATCTATATTATTAGTCTATATCTTAGTCTATATTATTAGTGACATACATAATGTGTTCCCACTGGCAGTTAGCAGCACAGAATTTTAAGTTATACTTGATTGAATACCTCTGGGAAAGCTGCGCTGTGGGAGCTGCAGTTAACTTAACTCACCTTATGGTATCATGAATACAGCTGCCATTGAATTTTATGCTTCCTTTGAAAGTCTACGATAGCTTCAGCTACAGAAATAAAATATATTACAGGGGCAGATTGAGTCGATTCCTGGAAGTAAGTGAGTTAAAACAATGAAGAAAAAAAAAAAAGCACAGGGAGACGAGAACAACTCACCTAGGCTTGGTAACGACTAGTTTACATTCAGATTATTCATACCTGTAACCCTGGACATCTCGGACATCCAGGACAGAGTAGGCATGTCGAGGCCTCAGACCTAGAGACTCATAGACGGTGTCATCCACCTTCATGTTACCTCCTCCACAAGATGCACCCATCAGAAACCTAATAGACATGAGACACAGTTAAAAACATGAAGTTATAATTGCAAATAATCTCTTTATTCAATTTGTATTTTAAAAGAACAAGCTAGACAAATATAGTTAACAAAACGGGTGGATAAATGAAAAAGCAAAGCAATCAAAGGCAATGTTCCTTAGGACAGAATTGCACAGCAATTCTCCTCCTCGTGCTCACTTACCCAGCTTCCTTTGAGCTGAGCATCTTGGCCCAGATGAGATCTGTATCAATAGGTTCTTCCCGGGGGTTGGTGGAGCTGACCTGGAGCATCAGAGAGTCACAGGGAGCCCCCGTAAGAGTGGCCAGACCCTCGATGGCGCGCCCTGCCTGCAGGGCAAAGTATGAACCATGGAGTTTGGCCAGGGCTTTCTCTATCAGCGCCACCCATAGCTGTTTCCTCTGGGCCTGGAATTATGGGAAACAGAAGGAGGAAATTAGTCATTGCTCATTACATTTGTAATAGGGTGTTGTGTTTTAAGGTGTTGACTATAAATCGATTGGCAGTGATTCTGAACACAACAAAATGACTAAGAAAGATTTCATATATTAGTCATTCCCATCTACTTATCCATGATGCGGTTCGCTTACCCTACTGCTTAGTCACCATGGTGAAAGACAACAAAACCCCCAGATGACTCAACAACACGCCCAAACACACACAAACACACACACACACACACACACAGCCAGATCAGATATGTAAATGAGGTACGACAGCTTTAACAGCATATCTCACAAGCCTACACGTGTTTGTTTTTAACTCCTTTTCTTTATTTGATGAAAAATGTGATACTTCTTTTATCCAGTAATTGATTGTTAATTAACTAGACCTTGGGGTACAATCTTCTCCTGTGTGATCCTGTGAGATATGCTTGTGATGATAGGCAGACAATGAATGAACTTGAACATACTGTACATTAAGATCTCAATGTCACATGGCGTTAGGCTGCACCTCCAAGTACAAGAGGAATGCAAGCACGAAGCAACTTGCGAATGTAATACCTCCTGATGAATCCCAGTTTAACGTCAAAGACACACTATATGTCATTGCTGCACCTTCCTACTACTTACATCATCATCAGCACTGCTCTTCTGTAACCCGATGGGGCATGGCCTGAAATACATTTTTACACTGCATTTCTCTGTCAAAACCTGATACCTATATTGCCCACATCACTATAATTCAATTTAATCAGACTTTACACAACCCGCACCTAAACGGTGAGTGAGTCCAGTGTGAGTGAACCCTCACAGAATGTAAGAGGATGAAGGTGCTGCTCTATCTGCATGTATGAGCATACTGCTTTGTTAACCTGCATGTATTTATCCTCCATGAGTTGGTGAGGACAACAATATGAGCTGAGTGCAGTATATTTCCATAATGATGTTTATGCGTTTTGCAGCATCCATACAATCTACATGACATGAGTAATGCATCATAGTCACAAAAAATATGTGAGTCAACTTCTGATGATGTTCCCCTGCTTTTGATATTTCCTCATCTGTGACTTCCTCTGCTGGGTTCCTCCTTTTCTGACCTGAGAGAAGAGGAGGTAGCCATAGTCGTCGCAGGGCAGCATGTCGTCCACCAGCACCGTCGTCCACGTCCCGTCTTTGCATAACCGAACCTGGTAAGCCCCCTCTTGACAGATTGTCCTGGTGATCATCACCCTCTCCACCAGCTCCGGACGCTCTGCCAGCACAGCCAGCGCACTCAGGAACCTGGGGTGGGACAAGGCCCAAAAATTCAGATACTGGCACACCTTATCAGGAAGCACAGATGGATGACAGAGAGGATATGACTGAAGCAAAGTGCAAACAGAATGGGAATTAGGCATGGAAATAAATCTACAGATATAAATGGTCAGTTGATGGTCATGGATAGAGAAATGTTGAATGGAGGCAAAAATACAGGAAGACAACATGAAAGCCAACTGACAGAAGTCACTTTGGATAAAACCAAAGCCAGTCATGAAACCCCCCACCTCCCAATCCCAAGGAGGTATTTTGAGCAGTTAGGATTTTTTTTTTTTTTTTACATAATTTGGCCTCATTTAAAATCAATCATACTTGATGATTCAAGCCACTATGCCTCCCAGTTACCTTTCCATTACTAGTAATTCACCGTGCAGCAAAGACAAACTGGCTAACTAATTAGCTTGCAAGAGAAATTAGATTATCACAAAGAAATTACATGAGAAAAAATATGGCTGGGATCCAATTTAAAAGGAGAAATTTTAAGGTGAATATTAAACCTTACAACACAGACAGATCACACAATGCTAATAATACTGATGCTGGACATTTTGGGAGAATGAGCTTGGAAAATCTGCCCCCATGTGCTGCTGACTGCCAATTTTAAAATAAATTAACATCATTATTCATGACTTTACTAAAAATTATCACTAGTATCACTGTCACTATAGTTATAATTAAAAATATTTCTTTCGATCCACTGATCATTGTTTGCAGCAGCTCTTTAAGACTACTGCATCAGTCGTGAAGCTGTATTCCTAAATCTACGTATATTCCCTCTGCTCAAGCGGCAGCTGAGGATCAACAATCAACCCATCCACTGCCAATGGAAAACCAATTGCTTGAAAAATGAAATCAAATGAAAATCCAATTAAAAATAAGTCATAATGTGACTCCAAAGACAGGTTTGATTACAAGTGTGGTCAAAGATGAGGGTGACAGGCACTGCTGCTGGCTAATCGACTGGCTGTTGGGGGCTGGGAGGTTTCCTGGTTTATTTCCGACAAGTGTGTTTATATGAGAGCAAAAGAGTGAGAGAGAAAAATTTGTCACGTGTGACAGGCTTTGACTCTGGGGAGGATTATTTTCGATAAGCTGTGTGTGCAGGTGATGAAGCCAAATATTGTACTGGGACAACCATTGTGTGTACGTGTGTGTTTGTGTGTGACTAGCTGGTGACACACATACAAACACAAACCAAAGGACACACAGGTCAGAGATAAAAGACATGTCCAGTCTCAAACTCAGTGAATAATTTCCCTGTTAGGTGAATCAGTCCAACTCGCCCCTGTTCCCTTTTCCATTTAATCTTTGCCTTCTTTCCTTGCTTCTTTCCTCCCAATCTTTAATGGGAGTCTCTGCTGCCTCTACGCCACTTTCCGCAACACTCACTTTCTGCTACTTTATGCTGTAGTTTGACAAAAAGTTGCTTTAGACAAAATCACACAGATATATACTCTATACTGCGACAGTGGATGAAGCGGGTATAGAAAATGAATTAATGAATATACTCTTTATGTTTGATACTCCAATAAACATTCACAAAGAATGAAATAAAAATGGACTTGTGGGTCCCTGGTTTTGAATCTGATAACTCACCAGCAGTTCCCAAGCAGGCCTTGCAGGATGTCAGAGGGCCGTGGCGTTCGGAAGACAGACCACTTGACACCTCGGTCTTTGAAGTTGCTGCAGTTGATCTCATGGGGACGGAGCCACTTTTTGATTCGCTGCTGGACGCTGTCTCCTTCGGGGAAGCCGACAGAACGAGGTCCAGGAGGGAAACTGTCGTCCACGAAGTTCACAGTGTTCTTAACAGGAGCGACATGGAGAGAGGATGGACAGAATAGAGGGAAAGGGATAAGGTGAGACTAATGAAGCTGTTACAACATTGTCACAGTGACTTCTGTTAGTCCTTTTGAGTTTTATCAGAAAATTTCTTTTCAATAAAAGTGAAAATCTACTTTGAATCTATTCTCAGAAGAGTTGGTGAGAGCACTTGAAACTGAAGCTTCTCAAACAGCTAATGCAAGCCTAGAGGACCCTCAGAGCTTTAAGGAGTAATGGTTAATCTCTACCCGGCATTTATGATTTTGCATATGGATGATGGTTAATGCAGCTTATTACAGACTGCAGTATAAACTCGAGACTTCAAGAAGAACAAAGACAAATGGCTGTTTGCCCTTTTTTAGTCATGAGTCGAGAGAAATTACTTCGATGTTGTTTAGTGTGGCATCAAGCATGTGCACAGCAGGACATGAAATGTGACAACGCGTACTCGCCAGAATACAGGACAAATATGCAAATCCCTTTCAAACATTTCTGACATATTCCCTGCAGAGCACCCAAGCATTTAAAATGACACACTAGATTTATACACTCCCACATGTAGCTGCACCTCTACTGTATTCTGGACCTGAACTACATGGTCAAATTAACAGATAGAGACACCCAATATGTCACAGTACCTGCCTACTTGAAGCTCTCCTGTACTAACCTGAGAGGCCAATAAATATACATGAAACCCTATCCAGTTTCCTACTCCTGGTGTGAGAAGTGGCATTGGCCGCTTGCTTCGCAAAGCAGGAAGGGATGTAATGTGGGCAACATACCGGGGGCTTAAACGGAGGTGAATTGATTAGCCGCCATGCCCCACAATCCAATTCTGAAGCCTCAATGCTGCACTGGCGACCAGACAGAATCCCTTCAGCGCTGCCTCACCACCCCAAAAAGTTCAGGTCTCCAAGTAGCTTACAGATTCTGTACTTCACTGGCTTAAATGTGACCCTTGTGTTGGTGTATTTGGGGGCAATTTGTATTTTCCACAGAGGTAGAGGTTCAGGCTTCGGCTTTGGACACATACAGTGCTGGCTGTTTGGACAGTTTCTCTGAATAACAGACTGTGTACTAATCTCTTGCTTGCACTGTACAGAGATTAAACTTCAACATGTTCAAAAACAACACTAAAGAGGAACAAGAAAGGAAACTGAATGATGAGGGTCAGGGTGAACATGTCAGCATTATTAAGACATAATTATAATAAGCTGAGGTCAACTGGGGCTGCTGTGGCCGCAAGACACTACGAGTTTTTCATTATAAAGCAGATGTTTATACAAAATCTGTCTTTGAAAATGATAAAAATAATGGGATATGTTATAATGGCTGACATCATCGTATGAAAAGCAGAGATACTTTTACAATGGGCACAAATGTGATAACTAAAAGTTTCAAATCATAACAGTGCCTCTGATACCAGGGGACTATTTTAATGACCTAATCTGTTCCATCAGTGGTCGCCATGATGTGAACCAGTCATGAATTTGACAGTTTACTGTATTAAGTGCTTCAAATGTAAAGTGAGACAAGCATTTCATTTATATATACAATTCAAATAGGATTGTGTGCAGGTGCAGACTTGCAGAATCTCTTCGAATTACTTCAACTCGTGACAGGTAGGAGATTATTTCCCACGTTAAGGGAACTTATATTGATCGATAAGGCAGTTTATGGTCTTAACAAAATATGCCCTGTACTGAAACTTATTTACATGCATCCTCTCAGTGCCAGGAGGTAATGCTAATAGTACCCTGTTACACTTCTGTCATGATCATTTGAGTACATTGTTCTGAGGCACTGCAAAAATGTAATCTACTGCAGCCTGTCTGTAGAGAAAAGACTGTGATGCATGTGTTGCTATTGGCTCATTCACATCTGGAGAACACAACTATTTGCTTGTCTTCCATTTTAACAGCTTTTGACACCAACATTCATCAAGAGAGACCGATACATGCAATTCCATTATGGTGTTACTTTGATTGGAATCTAAGCTAATTCAACTTCAGTGTGTTCATCTTCCTCATGAAATATAGAATGCCGATTAAATAGATCAGGATGAGCCCCAAAGTAACATGAGGTGTCTGTATGAAATGAGATTGACAGGTTTTGCAACAGGATTATTTTTTGATTTTGTAAAATATATGGATAAGACAGGTAGATGCACAACAGTATATTCCTGTGGCTGTGATTTCAGTGATGTGAAGTCCACTGCTATATGGCTGTCTTAATTGAGTGAACTTGTTGCCTATCTGGGACTCTGACAATGTGGTGAGAAGGGTCTTAATACTACAAAACTTAAATTAAAAAAAACAAATTCTTCCACAACATCCTGGCTTGTAGAATACTATCACAGAAAATCTAAACTTGTAAATTCAAAACTCAGATTCCACCTCCAAAATCCCAAATGTGACAAAAGAAAAAAGAGGAATATTGAGAACATTAAACACTAAAGAACACTAAAGAATTTGAATCAAACAAATATTGTCAATCTATTGCCAGGTCACATCTTTCTGTTGATCCCACTGAGGAGGACCATAAAAAGAGAACAGGAAAGTTCCAGGTATGCCGAGTTTTGCGGTTCACAAGCGACACTGATGGCTGTTGGTACCATTTAGCGGTTTTGCACAGTGAATAACCAGAAGCGCTCTGGGGCAATGGTATCAAGCATACAAACACCTCTCGTCCTACAAAATGATCACAGAGCAGAAAAGCGAGGAGGCAAACAAACTCAGGTGAAGTGAGAAAAATATTTCTTACGACATACTTATTTGGACAGATTCTCCAGTAACTTACAGTGTATTTCATCAGCGACACAATCTGCTGTGATCTAGCGTAGAAAGACTTGAAAGAAAACCCGAGGCAAACAAATAAGAACATGTAGTTTGAAGCTTCCATTGTCTTCATTTGCTCTGACGGAATAAATAATTGTTACAGATTAAACCAAAAGGTTTCTCACATCATGTGTTTTTAACCACTAGTTTGCTGACGCTTGTCAGGTGTTATTGCCTTGGCAGAAATGGATTACACAGCATCAACACTGACAAATTCTACCTCATTATATCCCCATGACCCTAAAATTGAGCTGCAATGTTTGATGCTGTTAGCAACTAAATTCACCATGGGGAAGCAGATCATTTCTGCTCCTCTTCTCTCTAACTCTGCTACTAAAAATAGGGCAGTCCTATGTTCACCTTAGTGCATGCACACGCACGCACGCGCGCGCACGCACGCACGCACACACGCGCACACACGCACACACACACATACACACAGCTATACTAGAGAATCGAGTGCAGTCATGCAAAGAGGTTGGGATGGGGTTGGCGGTGGAGGGAGCTGCAGGAGGTGAGGGGAAAGTGTATTTTGAGATATTAGCAGAGATGCGGGTATAAAAACAGGATGATCTTGTGAGGATAGATGTGATCGAGAGAGACAGGATAAAAAGGAGATGAGGAAGGAAGAGTACTTTGAAGGAATGCAGAGACGGTCGTAGCTGGAGTGAAGGAGGACCTCAAATGTTTGTAGGAGGGAAAGAAAGATGATAAAAGAAAGACGGAGCTTTAATGGCAGTTTTAAATTGGGAAATGCGGAAGGGAAGATGGGTATGGGGGATCTTCAATAGCCTTACTCGACTTCCCTCCCACGCTCACAGCAGTGAGCCCTGTGACTTTCAAAGAACCCATTAATAATGCATCCTAAAGCTCACTTCATGCCATTGTAAACATGGCTTGATAAGTGTGATGCCCGCGGGCATGCATCAGACACCAAAATAAACTCGGAAAACATAAACCTGTCCTCAAAAGTACCAAAATGTTTGGAAATCTGCAACAGCCATGTTTATATGAGGCTTAATCATTCCAATCAGGTCAGACTCACAATCATTAGTATCAACATGAAGAGTTGTAATACAGAAAACGCTTTAAGGTTGACGGACCATCTTAGAACAGTTTACACCTGTGGAATACAGAATAAAAACCAATCAGGGTTCCTTAAGATCCCAATTGATCTCAAAATCACAATCTTAAACTCTCAAAAATTAAATATCTTATAATCTACATAAGACACAAAAAATCACGTTTCAGTTTTTTTGTGTGTTTTTATAAATACGCATATTTTCCTTACCTCTCTGCAGAAGCTGACGATGTTCTCCCAGAGCTCCTTGGCCTCGCCCTCATCATTTCGTCGACGGGCCTCTACATGCATGCTCTCTCTTCTCTTCAGAGGCTTAGCCACCTTGCGTAGGGTGAGATACTGCTGGGGTGTGTGGCACGCTGCACAGTTCTTGGCCTTTATGTCATTGAGCAGTGTACATGCGGGGCAGCTCCACTGTCCTACCTTCTCCTGAAGGCTAGATGAGGTGGAGGAGGAAGCACCGGGAGCGGCAGCAGAGGAGGAGGGAGGGAAGCTCCGGACCTGCTTCCGAACTTTATGACCCGAGGAGGATGAAGAAGAAGAAGGTGTGCAGGAGCATGATGCTGCGCCATGGCCCACTGGGAGGCCACAGGTTGTACAGCAGCGGGGCAGCGGCACCTGCTGTTCCTGAAAGCCATGTAGCTTGGAAGAGCCACATGCTGAGCACTTGGCCGCACCTGTAGGGTTGCGCAAGGTGCACTTCGAGCAGGCCCAGGTGCTGAAGTCCGGGCTGGAGGGGCTGGCTGGGGTAAATCGTACTGTTTCACAGCCTACAAGATCAATGAGGTCAGCACCAGCCCTTGAAGATCTGCAAACGTCACACTTTGATAAGCCACAGGGATTGGGCAATGAGCAACTAGGGCACTTCCAGGTGGGGACAGCTGTGGAAGCCACAGACAAATGGTGGGTCAGCGGATGGTGCTGGGAGTCTTCCTCCTCCAAAATACTGAGGCGCTTGCTAGGGTGTGAAGGTTCTTGGGGTTGAGCATGTTTGGGCTTGGCTGGCCGTTGCGTGCCTGTCTGCGGTGGCACGCTGGTCGCTGAGGGAGACGTTGGACTGGGAGTATTGGTGCCTGGGTTTGGTGGTCGCCCCGTGGGGGGAACCTCTCTCCTGCTGCGGGGAACAGGGTTGTTTTGGAGGGAGGAAGAGAATGATGTAAAAGCAGAGGAAAGGGATTGTGAGGAGACATGGGAAGGTTCTTGAGGTTCACTGGCAGGTCCAGGAGGAGAGTCATCTGTTAAGTCTATGAGTAGTGGAGCAGCTCCTGCTGTGTGAACAGGAAACCCCAGCACAGGTGTGCGAACCTCAGGCACCACCAGTGCCTCAGGGGGGATTTTAGGCAAAGACAGTTTCCTGGGACCACCACAGGCCGAGCACGAAAGTGCCACAGGCGTGTTGTGAAGTGTGCATCGAGGGCAAGCCCAGCCCGAATGCTGTACCTCCGGGACAGCCACCTCTCCATTGCTCTCGGACCGTCGCAGTACTTCCTCCTTAGCTGGATGCTGTCCTTGAGGCTCAAGTAGAACTGTGGGGGTGATGATGGGTGTTGGGGATTCAACTGGAGCCGGAGGGAGGCCATTGGCAGTGGCGGCTATCGTGGTTGTAGGAGGTGTGTGGGTGGCAGGGGATGGTCCAAAGCCACAGACGGAGCAGGCTCCAGATCCCTGAGGATTGTTGAGTGTACAGCGGGGACAAACCCAGCGATGTTCCTCAGTGCTGCTGAGCCGCAGGATCTGGTTAAGGTCAGGCTTCTGGCGAGGTGCCTCACAAATGGAACAGCGAGGTGCTGCGCCGGGATTCAAGAAAGTGCAGCGTCCACATGACCACTCACTGCCTCGGACTGCAGCGGCCATGGAGCCAGGAGAGTGAGAGTGGCTGAAAAACAATGAGCAAACAGTCACAAAACAATTCACCAATCTAATAAGGTCGGAAAACATTTATTTGTTTTGCACTCATACGCTATTTGGTAAACCACTGTTCAATGACTTGAGCCATTTCAGCCACTAATATTTTGAGCTATGAGTGTAAATGAAGCAAAGCAGGACGAAAGAAAAACAGAATAAAGATGGGCTTAGATAGACTGAGGAGAAATTACACAAGAAAATGAATACATGCTTCCAGTCAACTAAGGGTGATTATCTGAAAGCAAGGATGGCAAAAACATCCGAGACTGCAAGAGGAGGGCAGGCAGACAGAATTAGAAAAAAAAAATAGAAAGTGAAGGAAAGATTAGCTGGTGCAGGGGAAAAATCAAATCTCCCTCCTGGGGGCTGTGAGGACAGTAAATCCATACACAATGGCCATACGATTAGGAGAGGATAGGAGCGAGAGGAGAGGAGAGGACTTCTTAGAGTGACACTTTGTATTAGAACTTTTATGCAGTGAATGCTAATGTAGGACAGATGGAGCAAACTTAATGTCATGTCAACTCTATGCCCAAATTAAATATTAAACACAATTTGAGAACAGGACTCAGTCTGGCAGCACTTAAGACATTGGCCTAATTTAGAGAAACATCATTGGATTTAAAGCAAATAACATCAACATCTTTCAAAAGACATCATCAATGTAAACAGTGCAGAGGGAAATGTGAGAACAGAAGAAAAAATATATCCAGTCAGGCTACTCACTTAATTCCCACCTTCCACACAGAACCCTGAAGCAGCTTGTTGTTGTGGACTGTTACCACTGTGTGCGGCAGTAGTTCAGTCAATTTGACTTATTGATAGTGGGTATATTAGGGCTTTTGAAGGGTGGAGCAACACAGCTGGGTACCTAGAGATAGCAAGACGAGTTTTCAGATGGACGCCCCAAGGGACGGATGGGGTTGGTGTCTGGACAAGCCCATAAATGTCACTGCCACTCAAGCCGCTCATGTGTGAACACTAACACCAACTAGTGTTATAGCAAGGCAATGTAGGCTAATGTGCTAAGAGCTACTGCAATGCTCAACATCGATCCCTGTGTCAAAGTTGTTGCCCATAAAATGATGGCATTGCTTGAGGATTTATATCCCTTAATTATATTTTGATAGTAGAACTTCGACAAAATCCAAACGCCACTTGATGAATGTCTATGAAGGACAGTACTTTATTTTGTGGCAATCTGTAAAATGTTTGTACTGCCTTTGGAAAAAGATCATTTTTATGAGATAAACACTCTTATTACCTTTATTATTGTTTTCACAGGAAGAGACAAAAAATATAACACTATTAAAATCAATGTGACACCACGGATAGAGTATAGATGAAAAATTGGCTTGTCTAGGTCCTCTTCAGCAGTGCCTCATCATGCCCAATAACGCCTCTAAAACCAGGCACCTCCTTAGAACCCAGGGGAACCGCTCATCCACAACCTCTCCCTCCCAGCAAACCGTCCTCTCCTCTTGTCAACGCTCTCCCTTATAGTAAGGAGAGTGACAATAAGGGGAGACACTAATGTATCTCATTGGGTTTACATGCCACTGGGTATATATGTGTAGATGCAGACATGTGGCTAAATCTGTCTGCAAATGTAGCTCAGTTGCTTGTTTTATTGTCCAACTGCATTTCAGCCTTAATTTGTGTGTCATTAGCTCTTAGGCAGCTAATATATAGAAGCAGAGGTCCCAGTGCTTTATGTCAGCAGCCATTACAAATGCATTCATTCTTATGGGCTGAAGTCAGCACTCTACCATGAATGCAGAACCAGTGGGGAAAAAAAAAAGGAAACTGAGCCATCGAGTGGTCACAAAAAGCAAAACCAAGGAAATGTAACACCCTGGGGAAAAAAAAATCAACAAATTGTTAATTATGCTGTCATATGCAATTGCGTTCTTAACTTTAAACATAGACACTCAGCAAAGAGAAGTCACAGGCCTTTTCCAATGTCAGCTATCTATTTGACCAATCCTGTTATGTTATGCACAAACAATGGCAACCCCACATGCATCCCATTGGGCAGGGGCATAAAAACACATAAATCATTACAGTATTTATTTGGTGTCATCTGTAAACATTTAGTGTATCCCAAAACAACCTGTAACACAATCCCCACCACCTCCTCAGAAGAAATTAAGTGGCAAGCCCCATGCTAGCACGGCTGGCACATGTTCACAGCCTTCTTAGCTCTCTAAAGTCCCGCCTATCTGAGCCCCACGAGCAGAGACGATGACAACGACGATGACAACAAGAGTCAACAACTCATGTTTGATGACAGGTTTTTCCCTGTGGCCATTTTTATAACTGTCAGGTCTCTTTCATCTCCGGCGAGAGAGCAAAGTCATGGTGTCAGCCACATGGAGACTTTGTCAAAGCAATTGATTTGGTTCTCAATGGCATGGAGGGGTTGCAAATTCATTATGTTTCTGTCTGCAGCAGCCAACATAGGTGCTCTTCAAAGTGATCAGTCTCTTAGGGGATTTTAATGTACAGTTTAATTATGTTATTGTCTGTTGTGAGCATCAGATGTCAGTAAAGCATGATGACGCATGCAACCACTACTTCCTTCAAATAAAAAGATGCAATAGTAATGAACAATGAGCTGAAAACTCTTTGTACATTCCACATGACACATGCCTGCAGAGACGATGACGGTGAAGCACTACAGCCTGTGATCCTTGGACCCCACTTAAAGGGAAGCTTTCCATGTACTTTCTCTACTCACTCATGAGTGCGTACAAAGACACACACACACCTTTTGTCCTTGGCCCTGTGTTCAGTTGAGCTGTACTTAAAGTGCTCACTTCAGCTACTTGGTTTGTGTCGCAGACCCGGGCCAGTAGCCAACAGCTTACAGTGGAGAGGGGGGTGGGGGACAGGGAGAGAGAGAGAAAGTGGAAAGAGAACCTCACCTCTATAAAGCCCATCTTTTTTCAATGAGGTCCTCATTACAGACTGTAGGCTATAAAATACCTGATCCTCGTCTAAATTCACTCAGATGAGAGCATAAATGATCCCAGGACAATTTCTTAATGCTTCATTGAGTAAAAGACATTCAAAGGAGCTTCAGCAGGTAATTGTAAATTAGGTATAGTGGGGAGGGGGAAGGGGGTAAAGGTTATTATTAACTTCCACGATTGAGGTATCAGCAATGATCTCTTCTTTTCAGTAAAGTAAAATAAATAAATAAATTATTAAACAAGCTAAATAGGTACATCTACAAAAGCACTCCAGATCGTTTGCAAAGAGCCATGGGCTACTTGGATTCACTCCACATACTGAACACTGTAGCGAGTTGGGTTACTCCTTCCCTCACAAGGAGGCATTTGGTTTTTGTACGACAGCCATTAGCGCTGCCTTTCAGAATGGACATCAGCCAGAGGCCTGTGGGGAAAACATGGTGCCCTGTTTGGCCATTGGACACAGAACACATTCAACACAGAAACAAGTACCACCTATGAAACTTAATGATGACAATCCTCTTCCTAGATAATTTAAGATGGAAAAAATGTTAAAACATTTTAAAAACTGGAAAGAGACTCGGGGGTAGCGCGCACCTTCACCAAGGTTGAGCAATCCAACACATGTTCGTTAGCTTGCCTGAAACTTTTCCAATGCTGCCATCACGTTGCTGGGACATTGATGAGATAGATTTGCATAATTACAAAGTATATCTATTTCTTCATCCATATCTGCATTAAAATTTTGGTTAGTTTGTGGGTTTTTAATCGACCCTGCGTTATTTATAAAATTAGATCTAGATGAGCGTGATTAATATAACATAAACATCAAATGTGCTTCAGTGGAAGTATTCTATTACTATTTCAACTATAAATCGAAGGAATTAAAGTTGAAAACAGACTGAGGAAGAGCACAAAAGAGGTTGGTGAGCACTTCTCAATAGAACACACTGCCTGTTATAGTCAGTGCTCAGTGCGTGACACACAGCGTTTCCATGACGCTCCATCTCATGACTCATGAAATAACATTCTATTTTCAACATTTATTAAGGCCTATTTTTCATGTTGACATTTTAGTAATATCTTTTAGTATATAATTTTAAAAGTAATTACTACTGCACATTTACAACCATAAAATCCATTCCCCCCAAAGAAACAACTTCATCACGATCAGCTGATCATACATTTCGTTTATCTGGTTTTACTTCTTGATGCAAATCTTTTCCTGGGATATTTGAACCTCCTGACAAATGCACCAGCTATCAGCAATTACTAATAGCCTGTGTGAGGATGACCTGCTCTCTAAGTAACCTGACTATGAGGAACTCCCTTTGCCAGACAGCCTCCAGATGTAGCTGTAACACAAACACACTCAAATAAAGTGAATCATCCATGTGATAAATATTTACAGGCAAAGCTCTGAGCGTGAACACAGAAAAAAAAGTGGGGATGCAGATTCTTAAATGTTTATGTACACTTGACGTGGAACATTTTTATTGGCTGCAACCCGAGAAATGACAGGGTTGGGGGGGTTTAGTAGCTGTGGGGAATTATGCAGGATTTTCATAGCATGGGCTTTACTCCTTAAGCTTTTAGATGTTTATTTAAAATAATGCATGCAAAATACTTTTGCTGACCGGTTGAAGATGCCAGTTTAGAGGTTGGTTTGAGGAAAGGAGTCCTATCAAAGGTACATATGGATCATATAAGTGGAAGAATAGTATGAAACATCTGACTACACCCCAAAACCTTCAGCAACAAGGATTACATCAGAATGTTCACATGGGCTTTGCCACAATTGAGGAAGCTAACCAATAACTTACTTTACACGTTTGGTAACAAACGCAGCCTATCTGCTGCAGGGCTGCTAGAAAAAAAGATTTGCTGCTTCATTGTAGGATTTTTTCTCTTGCTCTTTCTCAGGAACTGATGAGTCAGTGCCCAAGAATCGAAGATTAACTTTAACCTCATATCCACCTGCAAGGCAATGAGCTGTTGCATGAACATGACTCAATACACAAGTCCTGACAAGTCATTGGACTTAATTTGTCATTACAAACACTGCAAAGCTGAGCGCCTCACTGCTACTTATCTGAGGCGAGTACCTAGAACTCAAATTTAACCGCAGATAAGTAGTTGTTCCTGTGACATGCCGAAACTCGACAGGGAGATGCGACGTCAGGGATGCTTTAGTCATGACCCCAGACAAATGATCTTGAGTAGGAAATTCTTTTAAGGACAGGGAATTCCTGAGTCTAAATATGAAGACAAATAATATTTTGGTGTTCAGTCTGAGGCACAAAGACTCTTAACAGACAAATTTGACAAAACGGTCTTTTGAAAACAGGCCCTTAGGGTGGGACATTCCTCTGACAGGCATCACAAACTATAACTTAGGAACAATTGTTTTAAAAAGAATGAATAAATCATACCCAAGAGTTAAAAATAGTTTTCGAAAAGTACAGGAGGGTAGGGTGTTTCAGAAACAAGAATGACATTGTGTAAATGTTGTGCAACATGAGGGAAAAACTATCCTTGAGGCTCTCTAATCTATGATATCTAAAAGTTGAAGAAGACTGACTACTGTTATTGTTGCTTCTTTTGAGTATGACATAGATTATCACACACTTTATTATCATTGCTTCACAGTGCAGAACGACCATCTATGTAAGACAAGGGCTGACATATCGCTTCTCCTGGATTTATGACTGGAGATGCTAAGACTGCAAACTAAGCCCAGGAAAACAGCAAACAAAAGAGAGAGAATAAGAGCAGCTTCTGACCTCTAGCTGTACCCTCTGTGAATATTTCATGACCAGTGCTCATTTTTGACAAGTGAAGCTGTCAACGGTGGAGACAGCTTTAGACATTTGAATCTTTAAACAGAGGAAACTGTCTGACTTGGTTTCAGTAGACATCAATAGTGCAGAGCAAAGCCAGGGCAACCAGGAAACTTGGGATGCTCCTGAATCTGGAAGGGAGAAGGGGGAAGAAACTGCAGGGGCTGGCACCCGAACTTGGAGGCCCAGTCCTCTACTGACACAGCGCATAGCCAGGGAGCAATGTCTTGAGAAGCAACAGTTTTGCTGAGCTGAGTTTTACTTCCTGTTACCAGGGCAGACCAGTCATTATCTAAAAGATACCAGGACTGCCATGTGCATGAAGATTTAAATAATGATTTATGGCCATAAAGAATTACAACTGTATTCTTCTGCTGATATAGTGGCAACCCAATGGTCAGTGAATTGGGTGCAGTGACGGACCCATTAATTCTTGGCTTAGATTTGCCACGTTACCGGTTTTGACTACTACCTTTTTACAAATTGGCCAAAAATGTCAAAGTTGTTTGCTGTCTGATTTTATCTTTCACAAACAAAAACATGTGTGTTTTATTTTACGATAAATGAACCATTTCCACAATGATCATATCAATACTCTTCAAAAAGCTGATGAAAGGACAATAATGGCTAAATGAATTCCTCATTCAAAGTAGATTAAGTCCAGTTTCACTACATTACGATCATCGAAAATGGATGGAAATATTCCATTTCTGTTTCATTCATTCATTCATTTTCCTCCGCTTTATCCGCCATGGCAGGTCACGGGGAGCTGGAGCCGAACCTGGCTGGCATAGGGAGTGAGGCGGGGGACACTTCGGGCACAACGCCAGTGCGCTGCAGAGCCACACACAAAGACAGACGACCAAGCACACACACATTCACTCCTACGGGCAATTTGGGACCGGCCAATTGACCTGAAGCACATGTTTTTGGAGGTGCGAGGAAGCCGGAGAACCCGGAGACAACCCACGCAGACACGGGGAGAACATGCAAAATCTGCAGAGAGCGGGACTCGGACCCGGACCTGCCGTGCTGTGTGGCGACAGCGCTACCCACTGCGCCACCGTGCCGCCCCTATTTCTGTTTTATTTACCCAATTTCATAAAAATTAGCAGAAGTGATTCTCACGATCATGCAAATTTAGCTCAGATTAATAATTAATAATTTCAACAGGCCTGTTGGCATCTATTTGGTATCACTCAACATTTACAAGAAGAGTAGACTGAATTGAATTCCTCCAGAGATAATATGCCAGCACAGGTTTCTTAGCATGTGTGAGACTGCCAGGTTACCATGTGCGGTCTTATCTAGGGCCCAGTGAATTAGGTTACTGAACATATGCTACAGATTTCCATGGCAACAAGCGTGAGAGAATCTGTACTGATGGCAGTTGCAGTACCAATAAGGTTTTTTATTTGCTGCACAATGCTCTTTTTCCCCAGAGAAAGCCACACTGTGAGACAATGACCGCACGCTAAATCTACTCTGGAGGCTTGGTGACTGTCCTGAAGTGGCCCTGTCGTCAGCGAACAGGCAGTAAGCATGTGAGAATGGGCTGAAATAATTCAGACATAAACACGGCCAGTGACCATGCTGGTCAAATCCAAGAGGACCAGTTTTAATCCAATTAAAGAAAGGAGAGTCGGTGGAATGGAGCTGCAATAAACACAATCATCCATCATGCTGCAGCAGCAGAGACACTGGGATTGACTCGGGAGAGAGCACACACTCATTTTAAAGGAGTCTGGGCTCCAATGGCCACGTGTAACACAATACACTAGAGGTAACAACATGATGCAGTGGTTTTAATTTAAAATGTCACACAATTGGGATAAAACTGCTGCAATCACAACAGACAAAGGATTGAGAATCCAAAGTTATGACAAATTGCGGCTTACACAACTACACCTTAGTTGTATGTCTTTGTCTGCTGAGTGGGTTGTTGTCTTCAGGGAAGCTTCCCATTTGAAGTAGTGATTCAGTGTGCAAAAACGCTTCCAAAAGTCAATGGGGCGATGCTGGTTGAAAACAAATGGAAATTACCGTAGAATGCAACTGTTTGTGTTGTGTGGAGTCTCACAAAAACAACAGAGAAAGTGTTTTTTAGGACAATGTATTAGAGCATAAACTGTATGAGAGCAATAGGAGTTCTAGTGTTGTTTCTATATTTCATGCTCTGTCACAGTTCAGCAAAGCTTGCCTAACTTTGTTAGGCTCACACAGCAGTGTGTATGTGCACACACAACTGTGGGTGAGAGTGTGAGATAGAAAGGAAGTGGGGGTAGATAAGACTTTCTAAGTGGGATGACAAAGAATTTCTAATACATCGATTGTCCTGATGTGTGTGTCCTTCACTGCTTCCAAGCAGTACACTGAAGTCATTCTGCGTACCTGGGTCATTCTCATTGTTGGTACTTGGGTTTATGTGAGTTGACCGAGAGTGGAGTCTGACTGGGAATGGAGAAATACAGTTGTCGCCATGGAAAGGCAAAATATTTATGTCCATTAAAAAAAAATAGTTGGCAATATGAGCAGCCTTGACTTTTGACTGTTAAATGCAGACCAACTGCGAGAAAGGTCTTGACAATGGCTAGTGGGAATCAAAAAAGATCAAAGCCCAACTGGAGACTAACGCTGAATAAACAAGGCAGTCAGAGACTGCAAACCCGAAAGTAGTACTTGACAAGTGCATAACTTTGACCTTTCAGAGTAGGTGAAAGCTATGCAATAGCTTTGACCATACAACAAGGCTAGTGCATGTGTAGATCAAAGCAGTAGCTTTGATCTATGGTCTTACTCACACTGGCCTTCTCCCTCATTTTTCTATCTTATCCGGTTCCTGAGTGTACAAAAGTTTAAATTTGACCATGACCTAGTTTTTTCAAGGTCAAGGTCATCATCTCATTTTCATCCCCTTTGCCGCCCGAGTAATCTTTTTGTTTCATCTTTCTATCTGCAACCGTTTCAAAGATATTTGGTGGACATACAAACGAACGGACGAACAAACGCACGAACACATGAGCAATGACAATTACAATACATCACCGCTTTGAAGCGGGATGTAATAATGAAATGCACTATAAGGAAATGTGATCACTTTTGGAAGAGTCCTTAATGAAAGCTGGATGAGCTACACATTGACAATGTGCTGTCAGACACTGCCCACGGGCCTTTGACTATGTTAATGGGAAGGCGATCACTTGATGTCTTTAATATCAATAAACCTACTGGTTAATCTTTTTCTGGACAGATAATACAGACAAAAAAAACCAAAATCTAAATATTCAGACATTCAATGTATGAGCTGGTTGAAGACTTTTAATGTCCGAGTTTGTTGATCATATATTCTAATGAGAGAGATGTTTTGTTGATGATTTAGGGGACGGGAATCTTACAAGCCAATGGCTTCTGCCCGTAACCCTTTTTTTTTCTTTTCGGATGTTGTTGATGATGTTTCAGCACTGATGAAAGTGAAATATGTTGTAATGACATGTCTGGAAAGAAGAAAAATAAACTGAATAAAATAAATAAATAAATCTCTTTCAGTTATACATAGTCTATGCTCTATATACAGCCGCTGTGAAATAAAGTATGGACTACGTACCAATATGTTGGCAATCATTGGTTATTAAATTAAGCAAGGCTGTTTTGGAAACTTTAATATCTTGAACAACCCAAATGAACTCTGTACCTTCCCTGTCTCCAATCTGTGTCTAATAATTTTATGAATGAACAAAGCTTAGTCAAACACTTGTCTTGAAACCTGGTAAAAACAAAGCATGACAAAAAAAATTATCTTCCAATTACCCTGCAACTAGTTTTCATTGAGCTCACAGAGGTCAGGTCAATCTGTGCACCAGCAATCCACTCAGCCCTTCATAAAGTGTAGCACACACTATACAGCTACGCTAACAGGAAGCAGCGGGGTGGGATTTTGGTTTACAAATCCGGCTTAGCCAGATTTTTGTTGCATCACAGAAAAACATCAAAATGTAGGCTTTGATTAGATAAGTGTTGATGAAACAGGAGGATTTTGTTCATCGCGGTGATGTTATTGAATCCTCTGTGAGCATTTCTAAATGCCTGCTGAAGAGAAAATAGTGGACTTCTTAAATGAGCAGTGAAGAACAGCACCAGTTTGTGATACAAAGTGCACTTCAGCCAGATCAGCACAAAGATATTGCTACTTAGGCGACTTTCATTCCCAGCTTTAAATGACAGTATTCCAGTGTAATCCAACCCAACATCTCATCCCTGCTGCGACTTCCTTCCCCAACAACAGGCCAAGTCAGGTCGCCTCGCCGCTTTGTGCCCCAAGTGCACTCAGCTGACAAATGTGTTGGCACTGGAAGGCTCAGGCAGTATCAGCTCTTACCTGCGCTCACGATGAGGCAGTGGGTGCTGCTGCTGACGAGCGATGAAGGTGGTGCCCCATACTGGACTGCTGTGGCTGTTCCTGAGCCATCCCACAGGCGGTGATGATGGGTACGGGGTGCTGCGGAAGCCATGGTCTGACTCAGTCTCTGCAGTGAGAGACGAGGCTGAGCTCCCCATCACCACAGCAATAGGGAGTTAGTCTCTGAATGCACTCAAATAGGGGATGTCAGTTTGGTTTGACCCCACAAGCAATAAACTGAAGGGATCTAATAAGACTGAGTGCTGAGATACACTGATCAGGAAAAGGCAAAATTAGACATGAGCAACTCTGGCCATTAAACTTTCTGATTCATAGGAGGAAGAAGTTCTCTTCAAAAATAACATGGGGTGCTCGGTTAAAAATAAACAAATCGAAATCATAAAGAAGCTGAATATAAAAGTTCTTTTAAAAAGTTTGAGAAACTTCCAATAGTCCCCAGCACATGAGAACAATGTCTCAACTTAAACAGTAATCTGATGGGTGGGGTGCTGACTCCAAATCAGCAGCTGGTCACACAGAGGAGAAAATAAAACTGTCTCACTGCAAAGGCTTGTAATTCTCCCTCTTGTAGACATAAATTCGAAGTACTCTGCACCATGTCTTGCATAGTGCCACTCATAACTCCTCCAGTGTATTTCTGTCGCACATCTTTCCAGTCTGTGCAGTCTCATGCCTGGTTCCTTCGTTTGCACACTCAGAAAATTACATCAAGGAAAGGTTTGTGCAGACATGCATGTGTTCAACATCTTAGCAGCTGAATCGGACACAAACGAAAAAAAACCATCCAAGCCATTAAGAAAACTGACGGTGTTCAATAGTGAGATGGATCCTGCAGTAATGAAAGTCATAAAATTTAGCTATGGTGCTATTTACAATGTGGGCACCAGACAAAATCAATGCAATGCCTTTCCTAGGAACGGATTGGCAAAACTACAAGTATGCTGATATGGCAGTCTCATCTTTCAGACATCCAGTCTGACCAACAGCTGCAGAGAAGTTCACCAGTAGAACACCACAGCTGCATTTCTCCCACAGACAGAACCCCATGGGCAGGGCTTTTCTCACAGATTAAAATACTTCTGCAATTTCCAGAATTTTATATTTCAACGTGGACTTGGAGAGAATCCAGATACATGGAAGTTGTTTACGGAGCTTTAAAACGAGCTGCTGTTTAGATCTCAACAGTTCCCACAGCATGAAAATGGTTAAAGCTCAGTTGTTAGGGTTAGTGCTGGATAACATCCGACAAAACACCCATGAGGAAAGTTCCGTTTCAGGTTGCGGTGCTCTGCCAAAGGCGCGGACAGGAGATGACCCCCGTTTCCACTGTCAGGGGTGGAACATAATGACTGGATGATCCCACCGCCGCACCCGGACAGTCGAGTTGATCAACTTTGCCCTGGGATTTCTCCCAGACTTATCGGACAGTCTTAGCAGGGATCGAAGAAACAGTTGACAGAAAAACACATTTACATGCTCCCTGATGAGAATCGATCGTCAGTGAATCCTACGGACAACCTGAGGCAGAGATCCGGTTGGTTTAAATGGAGTTTAGGTCGTCAGATGCCGCGTACGATCCACGATAACCTAGGCGCAAATGTGCTTTCACTTCGAGCCCATTGGCAGCACTGCAGAGGGTTACTTCTAGAGAAAGGTGGCCTGCGTCCGCTTCCACACATCGGTACAGATGTCAGGTAGAGTACCGTGCAGGAGGGGGTGGCGACATGCACGCATATAGAGAGATTGCGATAGCCGAGGAGATGTTATTCAGAAAGGAGCGCTCAAACGCAAATTTCACTGCCGTCCACGGGGTCCATTCCAGCCTGCATTCCTCTGATATATCCCCAGCGTGCGGGTTATCGATGCCGATCCTTCCTGTCTTATATCAGGACACATACTCGCCCCAGTCTTGCAGTCGCCGGCTCACACTGTAAAGCCGCTCCATCCCAGAACGCCCGCATTTAAAAGGTCCAATTTGTTAACTTGTGATGCCTTTATCTGTCTTCTTGTTTCTCCTGTCAGTTTTTCTTCCTCCCCCAAAGGGTTTCAGTTCCCCCTATCTGATTGCAAGAACGCAGTGAGCGAGGATGCTTTCTCCTCAACGCGGATTACTGGAGTGTCAGCAGAGCGCATGCGCACTGGCCAGGCGTGCAGAGAAAAATTGGAGGGCTGCGACCATGAGATTTAAACAAACCTCTGAAGATGTTTGGAGATCTCACTCAATTACGTGGATATAGGATCCAAGACTGTAGTGGCCAGTAATAAATGTCACACCATATTCTTCTGCTGGCTCCTTTGGCTGGCCTTAATGGTCAATGCCAGGGGGAGGTAGTAAGAGGCAAGGTAAAAGATGATGCCGACAGAAACATTCATCATTGCTCAACTGTCATTGTTCATTAGCAACAGAAGCTTTCAAACTTCCCCCTCTCTCTCCTTCCACTTCACTGACCTCTTTTCTGTCACTCTTTCTATTATTTCACAACATCCACAGGCAGAGCAGTGCAACAATGCTACGAAAATGCACACACCACACACCTGCTGTGCATTCTTTGTTGTGCCAAAGGGGGTTAACTATTAACCACGACTGAGGTTGAGGAAGTCCGACTGTGTTTCTAGTTACAGTATTTGTCTGCACAGCTATAGGCACGACTCCTGTTCAAACAGAGGCTGGAACTGGTTTGTCTGGATAACCTGATTTCAAATTAAGTTACAAAGAATTACGCAATCTAAAAACAGGGCATACTTGCTGCATACAAATAATACAGATCTGGAAGTGTCAAAAATATCTTGATTGCATTTGAAGCAAAAAAAAGCTGAGTGCTCTGTCAGGGCAGAGCACTCAGTCAATTCTTTATTGATTCTTTATTGAATTGACAATAAAGACCCTATCAGTGACCAAAAGCAAATACAGGATGTGAATGGCATTTACATACAGATTGCACAAAATGAAGCTACAGAACAGCAAAAACTACACTGATGTATAAAAAAACAATCTGAATATTAACCAGAGCAGGCGTCAGAGGACTGCAGCCCTTTGTTAAGGGTGCACCTGTCTGTTTGTAAGTCAGCACCCAGAGATACAGCAGCTGGCCCAGTCAGTGCCAAGAGGAGCAAGATAGGGAGATTGAATTTCATTTTTATCCTCCCAGAACATAGAAGGGGAACGAGGGGACAGGGAGGATGTGATCTAATTTAATGTAACATTTTAAAGATGTAATTTACACACAGCTCCAAAATGCCCTGTGTGTCACAAATAATGTTTCCCTCCCCACAGTGGACATGCTCCAAGTGGGACAAAAAAAAAAAAAAGTTCAACAAGTTCACCCTCAAATAAATAATTCCAAAACCGTATTCTGATTTTTTAAATGTAATTTTAATTTCTAAACAGTTTTATCAGAGGTGCTCAGCTGCCTGAGCTCAGCCTCTCCCTCAGATCTGTCCTGCTCCCCTGAAACAGCAACGACAGGAGAAAACGTTCATGATGCTACTGTAGTATCTGTTCCGTGGCAGATGACGCTTATAAAATTAAGTCAGCATCTGTTATGTGAAGAAACCGCCACGTAATCGTTGTCTCTGTGGACAAACTGTAAAGCCGTGAACCCTGTCACCGACAGTAACATTAGCTATAAGGTTACAGGCGGAACGAAACAAGCCGACTGACACGGCGAGAGCCGGGGACGCCGGGTGCCTTGTCAACAAAGACACTTTTATTTTAACGGTGGTCATGTGGCGGCTATCACGCCACCCGTCCTCTCTGTACTTCACCAAGTCACTTATAAATGTGTTATTCTTACCTCAGTCGGCAGAAGGGGAATTATTCCTGTTTTTTCAGTCGTCTGTACGTTAACTTTTCACAGCCATTGAGACGATAAGTTCCTCCCATGTTGTTCTTTAGCCTTCCTAGCCTTACGGGCTTTAGCGTCGCACGCTCCACGGCATGTTTGAGACATCTGTCACGAACAAATCCACGCACACTTTATTTCCACTCCGTCGTGTCTTAATGTGAGTGACTCGATCGCTTAGGTTTACCTCAAACAGCCCAGGGAGGAAAGGGAATCTCCAAGGAGCAGATAGCACGCGTACGTCACTTCTGTACGTGAGTGAATGGACTGATGGCGAACGTAAATAAACCTACGTAAAATGAGTTGAAGAATGGAAGTGTAGAAGACTCAATTTCCCATACTGCACGCGGACGTTTTCAATTTGGATATCCGGGTACGAACGTCGTCACCTTGGACGAACACTAACAACAGGAATATATTACATCAAGCCATGATGTATTTGTACAGAAATTTATTATTTTATTATTTTTAATACATATCACTTTATACCCTTATATTTCCTATATCTATATTGTCCTATCATTGTTAGATAGATTTTAATCATACATTATAAATCCAAGCGTACGCTTCCGTCCACCGCTTTCTGCACGATGTCAGATAATTACACTCGACTGCCATCTGGTGGAATTATGCTTAAACAATTTTACTTAAAAAGGTTGTGTGAGAAATTTGTGCTCGAGTCCAAATGAATGATCAAAAATTTACTTCACATCTTCGAAAATGTTCAGGTTATTTAACGCCCTTAAATAAATGGAATCTTTTATTTAATTTAAAGAACCTAACAATTGGGTAATCAGGGGCTAGAGAATCCCTAATGGTTCACAGATGTGTTTTATCACTGGATTAAAAGAGAATATATAGTCATAAGGTCACCAGCTGCCGACAGTATATTACCACTAATGCTATTTTAGTTAATGATTAATGAATATTAGTACAATAATTATTCATACGTAATCATATGCACTATAAATTCCAGTATAATTGCTTTTTACGTCTCTCTTTTTTCATTCTTTGCAAATGCTGAAAATTTCAAATCCAATTTTGCATTCATTTCAAATGTTTAATTGGACATTGTGTACATTCTGCTCTTAAGCATATAATCACGTCATTATCTACTGCTATAAGTATTTACTGAGTGCATTTTTCTTTACGACATTGTCTTCTGAGTGTTTGCCTTGAACAACTTGAGTTGAAACAAAAAAATAGTGCTCTTCAAGAAACAATACATCTGATTTGAGGAATAATTAGCCTGTTAGAAATCCTGATATATCATGAAGAAAAATTAAAAACAATAACAATAACATTATTAATTAAATTGGAAATTAAAATTGTTTAAAGTTTTAGAGATTAACAAATTGTACGCATGACTTCAAGGAGCTAGAAAAAGAAACAGAGTTTTACACTTTACTGCTAACAAAAGTACAGTTATAAGAAGTGAAATAAAAGATACCTTTTTTCTACGTTATCATACATGCATTTTTAGAGTGATTTATATTTGTACTTCATGTTTGCTGCCATGGATAAAAGTCTGAGATTTAAAATTTTGACTCTTAATTTGGCTTCATTTCATGCTAGTCCTTTCAAACCATGAGTAAAATTGGAACCTCGTTAGGATAAATAATATCACGTGTGTTTTCGACGAGTCTGGATTATCTTTAATCCCGGTGTCATCCGGAATGTTTGAACCTGGGTGATTCAAGGGAATTAGGCCAATATCAACAAGGAATTATAACATGGCAGACACGGTAATAGAATTGCTTTGTGAGTGATAAATCACCAGGAGTCACTTGGATCACTGCAGAAAGTAATCCAGTTTTCGGTGAGCGACCCCATGCAAATTACCCATACCCCTGATGGAATTTGTCAGTGACATCCTCCAGATAATCTAGCCTACCTCCACGGAAGAAAAACAAAACTTTGGTAGATAACAGTGATTAATCTTCGTGCTGGAGTTGAGGCGGAGCAAAGCATCCTTTGATAGCAGCGCGGAGGGGCTGAGAATGAGTCTGGGCGGAGGAATGTGTTTCTCCTCACGAGCCGCTCGGTGCGGACGGGACACGAGCTCGTGCCGGCGTAATTAACATCAATTCATTAAGAAGTTTACGTTAAATGACGTGATTGACGGAATATAACAGTGAATCGGCGCGGGAAGGGAAGGAAAGCGGGGGTTTCTTCGTCTGGAAGGTAGTGAATTCATCTTGTACACTTGTTTTTTTTTTTGTCTCTATTATTCATTGGTGCACTTGTTCCTCGCGTTAAAATACAAAAAGTTAAGTCGCGGCTGTTGTTATGGTTTTGGACGTGTTCGCTAACTTTAAAAAAAGTTGCTGGCTAGCACTTTACGCAACTCTTCGTACTTGTATTGTTTCTAACTGTGCGTACACACTGTTGTCATGACAATGCTAGGGAAACCCAGCGCGAGGCACGTTGGTGGACAAAAGGCACGAGGTTCAGTGTTCAGCTTTGCTTTAAGAGTTTCTGCCTGAACAAAAACAACCCTATAAGTCCACCCGGAGCCTGAAACCACACCGTCTGCTAGCGCCGCGTTTGCTGTCATCTTTCCCAGCGTTCAGCCGCTGGTATCCTGTGTCCGGGGGGGGGGGTGGAGAAGAAGAGCACGGAGGTCAGAAGGATATGTGAAAACTGTTGGGCTAAGGTGTGTCCTGTGTTTATAAGAGACAAGTTGTGGCCCCCACCGGCCAGGAAAGGGATGCTTTTAGCCCACTCTTTGCTGTTTTATGGCCAACGCACATATGGAAATGACTTCCACAACAGAGAGTGAATAACACAATTGTCTTAAGGGAAAAGGAAAAAGGTGTGTGTGTGGGTGTGTGGGCGGGCGAGTGGGGGCAAAGCTTGCATTTCATGAGGGACAAAAAGAAAGTGTAACATTGCATGTTTCATCGGGCTTGTGAGAGTAGATAGTAGGAAGGGGGGGGTCAGGGTCCCTTCATATGGTCATGGACTCCAGTGAGGACATGAGGGTGCACAAGGTTAGGGGGCCAGGTGGGGCCTTTATTTGTGTCACCACTACAGATGTTACTGCATATAAACACACACACACACACACACACACACACACACACACACACACACACACACACACACACACAGCGAATCAGGCAGCCCATGTCAAGGCTAATGTCGTGCAGGATGTAAGCTCTGATGACTCACAATCATACCTCTTTACCATCCTGTCTGAAGGAAGCTTTCACAACTCCAGATGTGTAAAGTTGGCAATGTCATAGACCGACGACACACAAGTCATTAAGATCAGTGCCAACCAAATATTCAAATATGGGCATCTGCTCATATTTCTGATACTTAGAGCACTGGAGCACTAAAAGCCAGAGGAATAAATCAAAAGCCAGGAAGTTTTCGGTTTATACGAGTATACAGGCAACTAATAGCTCTTAGTACTTTAAAGTATACCCTTTTCTTTCATGTGCTCTTTGCTGTCAGATAATGCTGAAAATTATTTTCAGCCTTTTAATTACTGCTGATGAAGTACTACTTCAACATGTTCTGTACTATCCAGAATTAAACTGGAAGCTCCATAGTGCTGCAGAGATGCCCGTGCTTACAAGTGATTTTATGTAGATGTAAGAAAAGTTTGAGTTTTCTTCCCCACCTAATAGCCACTTTTGTATTCAATTTTAAAATTAAAAATATGAAAGTAATTTGCATGAAATAACATCGCCATTCACACTAAAATGGGAAATAATTTCTGAATGAATACATTTCAAATGATCAAAAAATGAAATGATATGGGCCATATAGTGTTGATACAAAAATATAATATTATAATATAATATAATGTAATATAATATAATATAATGTAATACAAGATATTCAGCCCTGCAATAAATAGGGCTTAAAAGTATAGACTTGCATGGGACTAACACACTAATGATTAACATTGAACAGCCTACTTGTGATTGATAGTGTGACTTTTGTAGGTTGACACCATGACCGTGCGTTTGAAAATGATTTGGTTTATGACTTGTACAAGTCAACCATCATTGTAGCTGAACATCACGCTGTGGCACTGTGGGAAATTGGACCTGTTTAATTATAAATAGTATTCCTTTTTAATATTAGGGACTTGTTGTAAATCAGTGCCATGAAAAAAATGGCACCTCTTAGTCTTTTGAACATACGTATCAACATAGTCATAAAGTATATATGTGAGCAGTTTCAGGTAAGATTTGGGGGTAGTCTATTTAACTGAAGCAAAAGAAATTCCAAAATAGTTGAATAATAGACAGTCTTATTTAAAATGAATTCACAACTCAAAACATTTTCATTAAGAATGGCTATAAAATACAGTTTAAACATTCCTTCCAATCAGATGAATAATTTATTTTAAAAGATAATTACTGCACATTACTGCATTAGTTATTTCTCATTATTATAATCATAATTATCCATCGGTTTCCCTGTCTGTGTGTGTTGAGGCATGCTGCTGCATCTCCCCGACCCGGATTCTACCCCCAGGGCTCTGGATCACTCTGACAAAGACACACACACACACACACACACACACACACACACACACACACACACACACACACACACACACACGTGCTCGCGCGTGCATACACACGCACACACACACACACACACACACACACACTCACACACACACACACACACACATACACACACACAACACAGGACAACAAGAACAAGATTACATCAAAGATACATCTGATTCTCATGCATGTTTGATGGGACAGGCGGGCAGCGGCTGGCTGCTGCTTGGACTTACAGTACATGTTAGCATGTGTGCACAGGGGTAGGGGAAAAGCCATGAATGTCAGCGATTTTTCTGATGAGTGAAAGATACAGCACAGATATTCTACTGGGTTTGAAAAAGGTTTGCTTCTGTGGAAGTAATCGTGGTAAGATGACCATTGCTGAGGCAACACGAACAGAGGAGAGAGTTAATACCTTCGTCCCTCTGGTGAACAATTGCCACTCTTTGATGTATTGTCGGCAAAGTCTCTTTGTCTGGGTGTCAGACTGTTGCCCAAACGTTAATGTTCAAGGTCACAGTCACAAAAAGTTTAAAACTGCTGGTTTGCCAGACAAGGATTAAGCCCCATCCTGGTACATTTTAAAAATGGTTGATGAAAGCCTATTTTTCTATATTGTGAAGGCTTAAAGATTCTGCTAAAAAAGACTGCACCTAAATTTAATTTACTCAAACGAGAAATACAGAGAAGTCAGCAATCCTCTAAATCTGTGACTTTTAAGAAGCAAAGTAATCAGATTAAATTTGTCAGATTAATTGTCCTTCGATCATTTAATGAGCTAATGGTTTAAGCAGAAGTCATGTTTTGGTGAAAAGCTTAATGCTAAGCTTCGACGACTTAATCCAAAACACCGTCTGCTATATCAATCAGGGTTCTGACACCACATGAAACACATCATGGAAAACGTGGGAGCGTGCAATCATAAGTTTGTCTCCATTGACTTTGCAGCAAGTGTCATCAACATCCACACTCTGTTTTGACAGGATTTATCTATCAGCTCAGGGAAAGTTGGGATTGTCTGCTTATCTGACTGTAGCAGATCTTGGCAAGAGGAGACGCGTGCATGCATCTCAAATTCGACTCAAGTTCACCCTCAAAAACATTCTGCAGTTTAGTTGAAGGCAGCACCCGGTTGGCTCAACTCGACAGTATGTTTCTGTACTCGACAGATGCTCTGCTTATTTAACATGTAGGCTTGGGACAAGTGTTAACACCCATACATAGTTTTTTTTCAGGTGGTGCCTCTTTGCATTATTGCCTCACACTATCATAAATAATATTTATGTCACCACTTTTCTTCAGTGGGAAACGGGTCACTTTTCTGGATAAATGGTTGGGTTTGTCTTTCAGATTCAGTTGTTCCCTCGCTGAAAGCAGCTGTCATGTGCAGAATAAAATGTGTTTATCTCTGTGTGTAGAAGAAGATAAGTTAATTCTGTACAGCGTGTTCAAGTAAACGTCACAGCCACTCAAGTATAAACCAATGGAGTGAATAGGACCACTTGTCAAGATAATTTGACAACGATTGAGTGAACTTGATTCTTTTCCTCACTGCTTCAAATTCTTTGGATATCTAAGAAGATATTCGGGATAGTACTATCAATGCCTACAATCCAGAGACAGCAGAGGCACTGAGACTTACTGTTTCTACCATAAATCACGCGGTATGGAGACAACTTTGAAATTCAACACCTTAAGATCTGAGAGTCCCGGAATCCCTTAGAGAGACAATGAGTGACAGTCATGGATGACAAACAAAAGACAGGGCCGAGGTTTTTGTGGTCGTACATCCTGTGCTTCCAAAAACTGACCAATTTTACACTGAGTGATGACTTTGATGGATGAGTGCAAAACAGGACGTCTGCTCATTTGTCCTTTTGCTATCTTTCCCATGGCTCTATGCTAACCAGTGCTAGCTAACAGTGGTGTTTGCATCTTTCCAGGCAGAAGCCAGGAGTCACGGTGTAAAACAAGATCTGTCAGCTGACCCTGGGGGGGAGCAAGCAGAGCCCCAGGGTGCTGGAATGGAGCATCTGGTCGAGTAAGCAAAGCCTGTCTCTATTTGTGTAGTTTGACTTTTAATTTTATACAGTTTGTGAACATGTTTTATTGTGTTCACTAAATGAACTTCCTGTTTCTATTATGAGGCTTCCTGGAACTGTTGTTGCCCACTGGAGAAGAATTTCAGCGACATATACGAACAGATTAGTTCAGTCCACTTGGTCACTTGAATTCTGCAAAACATAACTTGCAGAAGGCAGAACTTTGGCTTGAAACTGAGAGTTTGTGTGAGGTAATGGGTGGACATTGAAAATATCTATCTCTGTCTTGCTTTTCATCTTTCTACCACACTATCCTCTTTTTTTCCTTGCTTTTTTAAGTGTATGCCCCCCTCCCTCTCCAACAGCAGTTGATGGAGCTGGCTAGAGTGTGATAATAGCCACAGTTTATCTTTTTTGGCTGTATTGTGTGTCCTCTTCTTAACACAAGGTGCAGATAGTACAAACAGCATCGGTGTTGTGTTTGCGGGTTCCTGCACTTGTGTGTGTGCGTGCATGTGTGTGTGTATGACTGTACAGCCAACTATGTGTGTGAATCACAGACTCCTTACTTGTCACTTCATTACACCTATCTCTCGCTGGTGGGGGGAGATGCAGCATGTATAATTCATACCTGTGACTGTGCTGAGGAAGGGATTTGCGCCTACATGTTTTCCCTCCCACTTGCTTTACCTTAACCTGTCAAGTGAAACCATTCATTTATGGTATGTTAGTGCCCCCAATGTCTCATATTGACAGTGATATGTAAGTGATTGCTGAATCATCCTCCTTGTTATCCATTACCCGACACCCCCTGGCTCATATTCCAGCATGACTAGCTCTCTGTTAATGATGAGGTTACGCCACCGGCCTGCTGTTGCACCTTGCAGAACAGTGGATTGGCACAGAGGGGTTTCAGACTTGCGCAACCCCCCCCCCCCCCAATTTTCTGGTGCATGGTGACTAACTAGTGAGTCACTGCAACAGGGAAAGAGGCTATAAATGAACCCCGTGCATTAAATGTATGCGTTCACATGCACACATACACACACACACACATGCTAGTAGTTACATACTTGTGCACACCAACTCTGTTTTTTGACACACTCTGTCGTACATCCTCAGACGTTATATTATCTGTCATTCCTTTCATTTTTCATTCCAACCAGATGTATCATTACACAAACATATCATTGTTTTAAATCATCAGCAAAATCCAAACAGGTTTTATTTTTTCAAAGACAGAGAAGGACAACCAGAAATTATGTGACACGTGGTGCTTTCCAATTACTGCTTTGTTGACACAGTCTCGATACGATAAGGACAAGCATGATAATGAAGACAGCGCTGGTATTTTTGATCATCTTTTTTCATCCACTAGAGGGAGACATAACCATTAGTTTCTCAGTCCTGAGGTTGAGATTGAACGATATCTATGTTATTATTTTTATGATGTTTCTTTTTAATATGTCTGTCAGCAGGAAACGCAAACATTTATGAGTGGATTTGGGTTTGACCCATGGAACTATTCACTAGATTGAAAAAAATTTTTGGGTTATATGATAATCATCTGGATCCAGAATAAAACAAAAACCATTCACATTACAGGATATGCATAAAACTCATTTGAATAATGTCTACAAAATTGTGATAAGACCGATGACATCTCCATAAATTCTATCACATAACACACCAGTATGATCTGGATCTATGTTGCCTTCCAGATTTGATGCTGCAGAATATTTCATTTTAAAGGTGGGGCTCACTGAAATTTTCCTGCTGCTAACAAACAAATGGCTCATAGTATTGCATCTAACATGAGATTGCAGGTGAACCTACAGATATTCATTTGGGTGTCAACTTCCATGTCAGGTACTAAACTAGATCCTGAAGAAAACCAGCATCAGTGAAATGTAGCTTTAAAACTAACAATGTAACCAATGCGATTATAGTTAAAGCTTTGGAGCAGCAGGCCACTTACAGTATATCTGTTTTCTCTTTATCACGAGATTACCCGTAACAAGCGTCTTATACTGGGATTCATCCCCTTTTCTTGCTTGTTTTTTTCTGTAAAAAAAGAGCTGTCTAATAAACAACTATGACAAACAAATGTTCTGCTTAAAAACGTTCATGTTAACTAAAGATGCAAGCATCATTTAGGGCTGGAGATCATTATTTTCTTTATAGAAAATGCCCTTCACTTTAACAAGAGCACAATATGATGTCAAAATCTTCAAACAATATGCTGAATAATGACACCAAATATCAGTGGAACCTTTTACCCAGAGTTAGGTACATTACTATATTGCTGAAAGGGTTTAGTGTTAGAATTTCCCAAAAGTTCTGCAATTTTTGTGGGTCACAGGTTATAACTCTGGGCTTGCACTAGGAGCTAGTATCAGAATCCGAGTCTTTGTCATGCTGACACATGTTTTCACATATAACAGTACGAAATACGTATGATTAAGTATGACTAGTATGACTAAGTCACTGTGGCTCCTTGTAAAAGAATTGGGCAAGCAACAAAAAGCCACACTCTGTGTCCAAGACAGTGGTGCAGCGCGTGGACGACCAGCGCTCATTGCGGGGGGGAAAATCTTCTGTTCAGTTACCTACAAAAATACACTAAAGTCAACAGTTCAAGCTTAACTATCTTTATTTCTATCCTACTTTATGCAGGTATAAATGTGAGATTCAACAATTGAAAACTTGCATTCACTATTTGAAGATACAGTTATACAAAATATTACTCAATGTTTACTTGGAAGTTTTACTTAGACTAGAAGACGTTTTAACTTTGAATTAGACACTTTGATTTAATAAATTTGATTCTTGGTATTACTCAATGTTTACTTGTAAGTTTTACTTGGACTAGAAGACATTTTAAATTTGACCACCACTAACACCATTGGTATGCCATAGTTTATTTATTTATTTATTTTAAATTCGATAACATGATTTTTATTTAAGTTTAAAAAGGCATAAAAAATAGCAAGCGAGGTGAACACACATTTACATGCATCGCTGGTTATTCCTGCCGGTCATAGGAATCAAAAGTCTAAGACTACAAAAAAGTATTGATAATATCTTTCATTTACCTTCTGATCGGTCTGTCACCACTCCTACCCCCTCTCAGCATTCACCATTTGTTGTTCAATTAGAATTTTAACGCAAAATCTACTATAAAACACTCTGTTCTCATTTTCTTTCGATTGATCGCCTTGTACACCAATTCGCGGGTGTAGCTTGTAAAAATAGAATCTTTTTGTTTTTCATTGGACGAGAGGAGGTCATGACTCAAGTGCATATTTAATGATCGGGAGCATTCGAGTCACTTTGGCTATTTCCGTTGGCATGCTTCGGCTATTTCCGTTGGCTTGCGCCGACGGAAATAGCGGCGCTAGCGACAGAAAAGTTTGTTATCGCTCGGGGATTTCACGAGTCCAAAAAAGTTGTGAGTTTTAGCCTTTTTTTCCTAAAAATAAGAACGCCACTGTGGCTACAGAGGCTAAAAACCTTGTAGCCAATCTGGAATTTACACGTCTATGGTGACGTGGCGAATGGCCAGCGCAAGCCCAGGAATTGAGTAACTTCCACTGATGTGTTGAAATGAGATTCAGAGGTCCTTCATTACATTTATTCAGAGGATGTTAGAAATCAGTTGGAAAATTGAGGTCTTTGCTATTTGAAAAGATAATAGCCACAATCCTGAAATGACTAATTGAGGTAGAATTCCATGTATTTAACACTAATAGAATGAAATACAACTGACACACTACAACTGTTCACTTAAACCATCTTGGTAACTGTGTGTGTGTGTGTGTGTGTGTGTGTGTGTGTATGTATGTGTGTGTGTGTGTGTGTGTGTGTGTGTGTGTGTGTGTGTGTGTGTGTGTGTGTGTGTGTGTATGTGTGTGTGTACATCCCAAAACACATTTTTGGGATGTATGAGGTGGAGGATGGATTGATTACGGTGAGACTTTAAAATGTTTTTTGTTTATTTTTTATTAACATATAGTTTTGAGGAGTTGTGTAAATTTACCTGGGTCCCTAAATAAATGGCAGATATGATACACATACAGTATCACAGAAGTTTCTTACTTATGTCTTCTCTTATTCACGCATACCTTTCTTTGTGAGGCTACATATATGTCTTCTTTTATCTGTACTTTTCTTCAAAATAAATAAATGAATCGAATACAACATGATAATTATATTTGATTTATTTATGTGCTATTCTTCAGTCCTTCAGGTGCTGACTATGTTGTGCTCATCACTTTATATTCAAGTGTGTGTGTGTGTGTGTGTGTGTAGGTGTATGTGTGTGTGTGTGTGTGTGTGTGTGCATCTGATTCTCCAAGGCTGTGTGAAGGTGTCATTTCTGAATCTTCCATCTTCCTCTTGACATCATAGCTTTGTTCCAGTCCATGATTCATTAATCAGAGAATGGGTTTTGGTTGCAATGTGGCGTTGCGAACGTCACTGAAGGAGCACTCATCTCATGCTGAACACATTATCTCCACGTGCATTCACACACAAATACATACAACAGCAGCAATCTAATCACACTCCAGACAGTGTTGACAATGACAAACAACAGCGTGATTCAAATCTAAATGAAATGCCTCTAAATGAATCACGGTGGGCCATTGGGTGGACATCAGACATAAAAACAGAACAGTGGACAGCTTTCATCAAAATAGCGTGTGTGTGTATGTGTGTGTGTGTGTGTGAGTGTGTGTGTGTGTGTGTGTGTGAGTGTGTGTGTGTGTGTGTGTGTGTGTGTGTGAGTGTGTGTGTGTGTGTGTGTTTGTTTGTGTGTGTGTGTGTGTGTGTGTTATTTATATGAGGAGAGCCCTGCAGTGAGCTAAAATGATCTTCTGAGTTATTTATGTTGAGAACATATTGAGAGTCGTTTTTGGAAGGAAGCGTTGCTCTCTGGTATGTCTCAGGAATGTATTGAGTTGTCCATCTTTTTATTGAGTTCTTCAAAATTCATATAAGTAGGTTCATGACATTTGAAAATTTAACCTATCCTGACTCGATTGAGGTGATGGGTGGCACTACTGAGTCTTGAACTGTTGTGAGGACTTCCTTTATACATAAGGTGGAAAGTATCAAAGGAAATGTCTTTTTGTCTGCTGTAACCTTAGTCTCCCTGCACAAGACTCCATCAGCACTTAATATTTGCCTGCCCATTTCTTTGCTCCAGCTTGAAAGGATAAGCTACTTATTATATATTTTTATGTGAGTATTACTGCATAAAGTTCGCAACCACCTGTGTTGATTTTCTCCCAACTAAGCTGTTAAATTGGAATCTCAGTAGAAATTGGCTTGACAATTATGAATATCATCAACTGAGAACATTGTCAATCATAATTCATCCTCCAGTGTGAATCTCTTACGTGGCGTCCCTCAGGTCTTTGTGTTCCATGTACAAGTATACGTCTGTCCGCCACAAATATAGGAATAATACAGTCACTAATAAAAACACATAATATTATGTTATTGCACAATAAATAGACCTAGTGATATATCTGGAGTGTCTCTTTGCCCCTTAAGTCCGCTGGGATAGGCTCCAGCAACCCCTGCGACCCCGGGAAGCGGAAGAAGCAACTGAAGACAAGAAGATGACTTTTTTTTTTCTATATTAAAAAAATAAGATTTATTTGTAAGCTTGAAATAGGTTCATATTAACACTTTATTATTGAAAATACATTTATAAATACAGTACAGTACAGAACTGGGAATCACAAGCTAGCTTGTTAGTGTTGCTTGCCCCAGCGCCGCTGTTGGTGCATGCACTGCCGTCTGTTTTTTAATGTCATGTGATCTACCCAAACTGTCATCGCAATCTACCAGAACTGCCGTCGTGATTGACGTATTGTGCATTCCTGCTGTAGAGCAAACCTTACAGCTGAACATGTAACTATGACGTGCCATTGAGTCCTTGAAAATAACTTTAGAAGTCAAGGGTTTTCTGAGTTAAAGGGGATTATAGAGAAGTTTCAAAGTCAGCAGCCAGTGCTTCCACTGCCTCATCTTTATTCACCCCAGCCCTCATAACCAGGAATTCTCTAAATTGCAGTTTGTCTATCTGGTATTATGCAGAGTGGATGTTATAGATAGAGTAAGGGTGCAAGAGATGGATACACAAGTCGGAAAAGGAGGAGAAATGGAAAGAGAAATAAGCATTTGGTTTCTAGTCCTTGAGGGAGAGCTTTTTCATTTTTGTCTCTGAGGATGATTAATTTAGAAAACTAGAGTTGTTTGCCTGTGATGTGAGTGTGCTTACCTGTGGGGTTGTGTCCCGGTGTGAACATATTTATAGAACAATGTTCTTTTAAGGAGCAATGCTCTATTTAAAAGAGACTTTTTTGTCTTTACAGCAGAGTTTGTGGGAACTTACTTTGGTGAGCTGACAGTGCAAAAAGGTAAACAGGACAATATTAAAAAAGAGCATATTGATAAAAAGTCACTATACATAGACTACTGTAAATACACAAAATACTATATAAATGCAGGGTTGAAGAAAATGCTGGTTAAAATAATGTTTATGTTCTTCATCTGGAAGTTTACCGAACATTTTTAGGGCCCTTCTCATGGATGCTGAATCTCACTTCTGGATTATGATTAATGCACCACTGTTTTGTAAAAGATGAGTTCCTATAGAGTCACACAACATTTTAAGTTGCGTGGTGCAGGTATCTGAGCTGTTAGGTATTTGTTTATTTCATTCAACATCCAACACAGTGAGTAAATGTCTTAACAGCTTAGTTTTACTAGTTGTGTCATTTAGAAAGAGTTAATGAACTGCACTAAAAGCATTATGCCAAAGCACTCTATGACAACTGTTTACACTGTTTAAAATACATTTGTTTTATTTGCAATATTGGTCTATGTATGAATACATATGGAATGGAAATGTAGTTTTTATCATTCTTCAAGTTTCCTCTTTGCAAATAGGAAATACATCAGTAGCAGATGTGAATGATGCTATGACCCTTTGAGTTGTCTACAGAATGCATCAGGAAGACACATGCTAATAGTAGTGACAAATTCTCTGTTAACCTCATTTGAAAGACACTGAAGGCCCAAACTTCAGCTGTTTTTGAATATGTTGTCTGTGGAGAATCGAGGATCCACTGCCAAAACATGGGATCAGATAGGAAAATGTTTTGCCGTGATGCTTCAACCAAGATTCTGTGTTTTTCCTCTAATTCTATGATTTTATTTTTAGTTTGAAGGTCTCGTCTTCTGCTGCAGTTTTAAAGAAGGGGCCGTAACAAAAAATATTTGAGATTTGTTGGTCTCACAGGTGTGATAGAGGAGTTCACTTCCAGTAAGGACAGTCTGAGTTGCTGTGCTGGATGTGTTTGACCTTACTGATGTACAGCTCTGGAAAGAGCCAATACCAGGTTTTAATAGGATTATGGTGCTAAGGGTAAAGAGGGCATAGGAAAGAAACTTGGAGCTGAAATAACAAGTGAGATTAGGAATGAAAGGCAGGAAAAAGGTGACGATGGTCACAGACAGACATAGAGAGAGAAATATTAGGGTATGTGCACAGATCTGCATAGAGAGAGATTATCCTGAGGCCTTTACTGATGACTCATAAAGATGGTCACAGCATTCATCTTCAGTGTGTGTGTATGTGTGTGTGTGTGGCTGCAGATATGGAGGGTGCTTATCATTCTACAAGGATATAAACGATTCTTCTGGTCGGCTCTAAAATGATGGCCCTCATTTTTCTGGGAATAATTTAAGATTCTGTGCGTGTGTGTCTGATCTTGTGAATGGTCCTGTCTGCCTAATCCCATCAGGGGAAGGCTGCTAAATGTTGCCGCAGTAATTACAGATAAAGCTTTCTTAAACTGGCTCTCACTTTCTCCACAGTAGTTTGTTTCTGTTCTGTCAAATGAGATGCATAGTACAGCGATGTCAGACTGAGTATTTGGTTAATATTTATTTTTCACGAATACACGCATGTGCCATGTGCACATTATAGCTGGGCAGATATGAAATATTCAATATTCAATAAAATCTTTACTGTCAAAGACAAATGTAAAGAAAATTCTGAGAGATAGCATCATGTTCTGCACTCATCCATTCCAACGCCCTGGTGACTCACCCGGGAAGCCTCGTTCCCACCTCCACATTATAATATTTGCTCGGTTGAAATTATCTTCTGGGTTCTGCATTGTCGTCTACGACATTAGAAGTGATCATATACAAAATAATGAATAAACAACACAACATCAAAATTTTTCATACCACCCTTTGGTAGTTCATTGGCATTGTTGTGCAACAGAGGGCTCCTGTTTGATGGAAAAAGTTTATGATACTTTGTCACCAAAGCTTTTTGAAGATTGTCAAAAAGTGTTGGATCACATCTACGTAAGTTTATTTATATTTATAAAATCATACTAATCGTAAGTGTGATTTTAAGATGTCAGTGGAAATTCTATTATTCCTTGTTTGAGTCAGAACTATTTCAGAGACTGACATATTCAGCATCCACATCAATGGTTCTTGGTGACTCGCTAAAGACAACCTCATCTCTCTTTCAGTTCATTGTTGCCAACGTGAGGATTTTATAGTGTTTGAATGAAAATAACCCAAAAAATAGCTGATAGGATTTATTCTTCTTCTAAAAACATTTGAGAGCCAAATACAGAGTAAAGAAATGAGGGTCTTTGTGTCAGTAATTTGAGCAGCTCTCCTGTCTGCAATGGAAAATTCCCCTCAGAGGCTTCTTTGCACTCTGTTGCTACCATGTCCTTTTTTTTTGTCAAGATTGTTCTTTCAATGGGTCTCCCTCGGTCCTCTGAAGTCCTGTTCCCTTCCTAACATCAACGGCTCCATCTTCCTCTCTCTTGTTGAAACAGCTCACCTTACATATCTGTCTAAATATTTGACAGACATTGAATTAAAGGGAGGATTTTAAAATAAGCATCATAGATTTTTGAAATTCGTATTTGAATTTTAAAAGTGCCTTGAGGAAGCATCAGCATCACCTCTTCAATCATCGTTTACGACTATACGGAAGTGTGTGGATCTGCAAAGACCTTGTGTTCACTTCTTGTTGTGGTGTTGTTTTGCTGTGCTGGGGGCGTTTCTCCACGTCAGCACCATTGGGTTGCGTGGTTGTGTCCCCGGCCTATAACAATGCGCACGATGTGCGATTATAAAAATATAAACTCCGTCTATGCCACACCCAAACCCAGCCATATAGCTTTCCTGCTGGGTTGGGTTGTGCAGAGGTCTAGGAGTGTTGACTTGCACTTTAAACATAACTGCTAAGAAATAATTAGAATATATCTTTTGTGTTTCTTTGCCTTGTTTTTGTGAACAGTGCTCATTCAGTGTACAACTCACTCACCCACTGTGCTATCGTTGTGATTTCCATCTTCCTCTAGAGACGCTGTAGTTGGCACTGGTACTTTGTTGCTGCAAGGTGCAAACTGGGGTTGTATTGGAGACAATTTCACTCTTAGATCATTTAGTATGAATAGCTTGTCTTTGTACTTTTATCTTCAAGTTGCCAATTTGGGATGGTCTGAGCACAAAGCACACTGCTTTCTGACTGAACTCACATTTTACTGTCCTGTTTGTGAATATCTAAATGAGGCTTTTGGAAGTGAGATGGTGAAATGATGCAAGAATAAAAGAGTAACAAATGCAATTATCTCTGTCATCTGTTTCTCAAAAAGTACCTGCATAATTAAGACAGAATTTGAATACACATATAAGACAATGCAATGATGGGAACTTTTTAGTAGTCCTCTTTGTTGATGCAGTAAGGCCAGAGTTCATGCTTTTTAATCTTGCTTTAGTTTCACATTGAATATTCTTGCTGAGAGTCTCTGAAATCCAAGATTCAGTTCATTCAAGTGAGTAAAAAAGTGATGTTTCCTTTGAAAGATACCACAATGTGGAGTCATCCATCCATCCATCCATCCATCCATCCATCCATCCATCCATCCATCCATCCATCCATCCATCCATCCATCCATCCATCATCAGTAGTCAGATTGACAGAAGGTGAAGCACTGTGTGTGTGGGTCACTAGTATTTCTGATGACCCTTTCGCTTACCAACACTCCCTGGTTATTATGGGGAATCCTAAGGCATTGCCTGGCTATTTGGTTGTGTGATTGCAGGATCTACCATGGTGTTTCCCAGCTGGACATAACTGGAAAACCACTTCATTTGGGTATGAAGGAAACTCAAATCTGCCTTCTTGGATCCACTCAGATCCTCCCAAGCAGTTGGCACCGGGACATCCTTAATGGTTTTGTTTGCATTTATGATCTGGGATCTGTGTTGGTTAATGGTATTGCAGGGTTTTCCAAAAGCAAATTGATTTCAGAGCGGGGCCAGATTTAAAGAGATTCAAAAACCCCTTATGAATACGCACAGTCTGAAGGTACAGGAGCATTTTGACATCTTGCCTGGGTTTGGGACACCAGACTCCTCTCCTTTAGGGTGCTTGCTAGCGAGTTTCTGGTGGCTAGCATCTTAACTATAGTGACTGGTTGGAAAAAGCCCAGAAAAACTTAGTGGATCCACCACCTTTGTGTGATGACTCTAGAAGCAGACTGGTTCCATGTGGAATAATTTTATCCAAGGATCGCTGCCCATTTTGTTGTTTGAGTCGGAAAAATGGCATGAGTTCTTTGGCTTTGCTACAAAATTCATCACTTTCACTGTGTCAGTCAGTACGTGGGTCAAATGTTAGAGTAGATTATATTTAATTTTAATAACAACCAGACAAACGGAATGGACTGAATCATAACCTTAGTGTTGATAATTATAATATTTCAAGCATTAATCGTGTTTTCCGTGCAGTCAAAAGAACGGGAAAAGTTTGTGCTGTTGATGAAGTCTAAGAATTATATTGGAATAAATATGGAATACATTAGTTCTGGTAACAGAAAGTATTAAAGTGCAGATGCACTTAATACTTAATACATACTTAATATTGATGAATCTGACATGCAAAAGCCCGATGCCTGTAACGCTGCAGATTTATTAAAGAATAGTATTGCAGTGTCAGCTAGGAAAAAAATCATAGCAGCTTTAAGAGTCATTAATTTTGCTCTTTGATGTGTAAGAAAAATGTCTCTTCTGTCTTCTCTCTCTCTCTCTCTCTCTCTCTCTCTCTCTCTCTCTCTCTCTCTCTCTCTCTCTCTCTCTCTCTCTCTCTCTCTCTCTCTCTCTCTCTCTCTCTCTCTCTCTCTCTCTCTCTCTCTCTCTCTCCTTTTTCTACTCTATCTGGGAATATTGCTACACCGCCTGGGAACCCATGCTGCTTCTCAGATCAATCGGCAATCAGTGGTTGGAGGTAGTGGTAAATCATGACAGGAAGGGCGGAAATGAAGACAATTTTGTTCAAGAAGGAAGGAGAGACTAATCAATAAGCTGAAGTCTTCAGCACTGGGACCTACAAAGCTCACAGAGTCCAGACTTTTCAAACAACTGTTACTGCAGTGTGGGATAACAGCATAAGAAACAGAAGCAGCACACACACTAACAATCACATGTGGAGACACAAACTCAGACCTAGACATTGAATTTATATGTATTATGTAATATAGTAATATGTATTTTTTTGTATTTTCCAACCTGGGGTCACGTTGGGGGGTCAGTTAATACTGGGTCGCACAGAAGGAATAAGAAATAATAAAGAATTTACATTACATGTGTTTTATTGAATGATGTTTTGTTTTAGAAAATTAGCACTTTCGGTCCTCCACATCTGTCTCTGATGCTTGCCTCGGTGACATGACTACCTTCTTAAAGAGGTTGCTCCAGCCAATATTACAGAATACAGTACTGCTAAATTGAAACTTTCAAGTTATCAAAACAAACAAAAAAACAAACGTCTTTGGGAAGTTTCTTTGCACAGGCTGAAAGACCCCAGTGACGAGACAGGACCATTATACCATTATACCATACCATTGTACCATTATATTTTGTTGTATTTATCCGTCACACCTTAAGTGCCAGTCCGTGAAAATATTGTCTGATGTTAAACATGTCAGTGGTGCAAAAATGGTTGGGGACTTCTGATCTAAGTAATCAATGTAATGAATTGCTTAACCTTGTCTACACAGTGTTTGTTCACAATCGGATGTTCTGCAGTGTCGATAGCAGTCATTACACTGACACACCTTAGGGCATCATTGCGGCTTTGTCATGCATACTAATTGGTTGGGTCAGATGTCCAGATGCATTTCTTATGACCTGTGTTTTTGGCCACCTTAGCTGTCTGTTGCACAAAGTGGTCTGCTTCGCTCACTTTGCACCCTCTATCACTGTCAGAGACCAATTGCTGCAATTTTAGGGATTGCTTTAGTGATGTCAAATGTCCTTCCTCTTATCCTTTCTCAAAGTGTAAGAGGAACAATTTGTAAATGAATTAGTCCACTTTAATTTCAATAACGTTTTACTCAAAATTCTCACTACTTGAAATTCGCTAATTGAATCGTGTGTGGAGAGAAAATTAATCGAAAGCTATTTTGATCGTTGATAAATAATAAGGTGGCATGGTGGCGCAGTGGGTATAAGCTGTTGCCTCATAGCTAGAAGGTTATTGGTTCAAGTCCTTTCAAGTCCTTTCTGTGCAGAGTTTGTATTCTCCCTGTGTCTGCGTGGGTTCTGTCCAGGCTCTCTGGCTTCCTCCCACCTCCAAAAACATGCAGTCCAGGTAAAATGGATCGTTCCAAATTGCTAGTAGGTTTGAATCTGCACGTGAGTGGTTATTTGTCTTTTGGAGTTTTCTCCTGTAAGTCAGGGATAGGCTGCAGCAACCCATGTGACCCGCAAGAGCGAAAGAAGCAGATAAGAAGGTGAATGAATGAATGAATGAATGAGTCAATGAATGAATGAATGAATTTATTAATTAATTGATAATAGTAATTGAAAACGTTTTTCAAGTGGACACAAACATTTAATCGTTCTGGTTTTTCACCAGGTGTTATTTTACTGCTTTTACTTCTTTTGCAGGAAAATATTTTTAAAAAAATTTGTAAAAATTCTTTTTTTTTTAAATAACAAAGTCTTTTTAAGACCCTTTTGCTTTTAGCCTAACGTTTCAAAGATCAGATTAGGGGTGTAAAAATTATATAGATGAGTCATTATCAAAATATATTTGCAATCCTTGTAGAAATCACTGTTCTGCTGTAAATGTGTAATTTAACTTGCTGTGATCATATATGTAGGATTATACCATTCATGCAAGAAATTGAGGAAGAATACTTCAAAGTCAATGTGTTAGTAATCATGTAGACAGCTGCTGATCAGAGTAAAGTGCCATTTGTTTGAACTGCCAACTGTAAATTTGTATAAAGTAATGTACCAGGTTAGTTCTTAGTCCAAGTTTAGAAGCTGCTGCTGTTTGAATAGAGCGAAAAAGTAGAAAGACAGCATGTAAAAATGAAAGGACAGATGTGGATAGAAGAGAAGCAGGCAGCCGGAGGGGATAAAGCATTAAAAAAAAGATAAAATAATAATAATAAGAAGAAGAACAACCATAACAACAAGAACAACAAAAAGAAAAAGAAGACATGGTCGCTTACTTCTGAAATGGATAAGACAGAGTGGGGACAGTCAGCAGAGGCCTGTACGTATGGATATATCTGTCTGGATGTGTAGGAGGGAGCTGCACACTCAAACTCACTAATGAGCTCTTCACGGAGAGCCCTCCCTTTATAACTCTTTCCCCTCCTTCCTTATGCACTTCCCTTCCGTCCTCTCCGTCCCTTGCCACCTTCACCCTCCTCCCAGCATCCTTTTTTTATCCTTTCAACTGGATTTCCATCTTTGTGGAGCCACCAGTCGATCATGTGATCCAAAGATTTCTTCCAATTATTTATTGATAAAACTGTAAAATAATAAAGCACACAGACACACAGACACACAGACACACACACACACACACACACACACACACACACACACACACACACACACACACACACACACACACACACACACACACTTATAAGCAAACAATCATGTGAAGTTTAGAGGACCAGGTGCACGTCAGGTTCAGTCTGCATTTGTGTGTGTGTGTGTGTGGGTGGGTTGATATTTGTGTGTGTGTGTGTGTGTGTGTGTGTGTGAAAGAGAGAGCCAGACAGAGTGAATCACACACAAAGCTCAACTGCCGTCACCTGCTCTCCAGCTTTGAGCGAAGCTTGCTTGTGCAGTCGAACGGTCGTGTGAAAGAATTCATGCATGAGAGAAAGGGGGGGGGGGGTGGAGGTGGGGGCTGGGTGGTGTACAAGCATCATAGCAGCTCATATGCTCCCACCAGCTCCGTTTTCTTCAGCGCACAAGAAGACTGATGCTCATTCTTTCTCTCCTTCTTGTTTGCTCTCCAGTGAGGGGGTTCTCCTCCCACTGTGTCGACCAGTAGGCAGTTACAAAGGCTACTATTTTAAGAGAATCAATGTCTATACGTTCTACGTACAGTGGCGACTGATCAAAAGAGAAGAGAGGCAGAGAAAGGACAGAGTGTGGTTCATCACATTCCATGCACATTAAGTGTTGTGCACAACGGGAATGAGGGAGCGCAGGAAGACCCGGACAGACGACTGACACGGACGCGCCGGAGATTCCAGGTAGAAGGCAGACCGTAAATCAGGAGCTGACGAGGAGATTTGTAGGAAAGAACCAGAAACATTTTTAACGGATCAAAGGGAAAAGAATCAAGAGAGACAGAGAGCTGGGGGTCAGCCGAGAGTGGAAGATGGCGAGTTTTGGGAAACTCACAGACTACTTTAATCGCCGTAAGTCTCAGGAGGAGCTGCGGCTGGGCAGGAGCTCGCAGCGCAGCGGCAGTTACTGCTGCACTGTGGCAGAGGCCAGGTAACCCATGTGTGTCTGCGTGTGTGTGTGTCTGTTTGTGCACAGGTATGGCATAGCACACAACGCATCAGTCGTTATGCTGGTGAACAGACGTTGTCACATCCCTGTATGTGTTTGTGTTCATGCAACAAAACAAATTGGTTCACACACTGTCTTGACAAGGTTGCGATATTGTTCCTCGTTGAACGTCACGGTGTCTCAGCGCAGTTGGCACAGTTCAGTGTTTCAATTGATCGGATTGATCAGTCAAAGTCAATCTGGATTAAAAATCCTGGATTGAATAAATTGATTTTGCTTGGGAACAATCATTCCCATCAGTGTATTTCTGCATACAGCCTACCAGCCACACAGGTTTTTGTATACATGACTGTGTGTGTAACTAAACATGTGTCTGTGTGCATGTGTCTGCAAGCATTGTGTTACATAAGTGTGGAGTGTCGATGCGTGCTGTCAGGCATGGTGCTTGCTACTATGGATTCTTCCCTCTGATGAGCACAGAAGCTTCTATAGATAGAAATAGAGAGGATCAAGACATTATTCTGCTGTTAGAGGAGAAGGGGAGATGGGAAAAGAGGAGAACCTCTATCAAGCACAGTCTCCTGCTGCAACATCATGTCTGACATGTATCATATTGTCCCACACATTCACACTGGGAGCCTCTTGACCAGAACTCTGCTGTTATTGAGCAGCAGAGTATGCAGAGGTCTCTGTAAGTGCCTTGCTCAAGGGCAGATTGATATTAGGTGTTAAAGAGGGGAAAAGGTTCATCCTTCTGGTGTTACCCTCAGCATTTCACAGGCAGTCTACAAATCTGAAGATAAGGAGCTACATGTGAATTTATTTTTATCACACACACAAATCTTCGAAAAACAGGGAGTGTAGAATATTCTCATCATGTCTAAATGTGGTTTTTTTTTGTGTTTCATTTTTTCTCCATAAAAATTTAGACTTGAATGGCTTTGCTCATTCAAAAAACCTCCTCATTTCTTAACAAACCTATGATCAATGTCCCAATTTCATTAAAAAAAAATGGAATTAGCATTGATAAAGACTAAAAAAACAAACAAAACAAATACAGATAAGAAGAAATTAAACCTAGTAAAATTCTGCATTTTACTTTCAGTTCACTGGTAACTGTGTCCTTAAATTGACCTTCAGATATTTCAAGCTAAAAATGAATTGCTTCTAAGATGACTGAATTACATAACCAGCATGTAAATACAAATCAGAAAATCAGCGTTCTGATGGACATAAACACAAAACTCTAAAGTTTTTGTTGATGTCCATCAAACCTCATATCATTCACTCACAGCTCGTCTCAATGTGGGTGGACACACGGTGCTTAAAAAGCTCTCAGATTCCCTGCCATTACAAATTCATCTCTCTCATCCCCACAGCGCCTTTGTCTCTGTCCCACTCACTGTCTGTTTCTCTCAAGACACCCTCTTCCTACGCCCCTGCATCTCTTCCCATCTCATCCGTCTGCAGTCTGTCTTGTTTGGAGTCTCTCGTTATTCCTTTTCCTCTCGTGCATGATCTTTCTAAACTCAGGAGTCATAAGGAGCTGTGAAGAGTTTTTTCGTAAATGTTTGTCACTGGACAAGGAGAACCTTTTGTTTTTTTTTTTATCCCGGCTGACTCAGAGCAGGAAGTGCAAAACATTCACCAGTTATTGTAGTTGTCAGTAATGAGTAATGAGTAATCACCTGTCTCTAACGTTCCAGAGTGTTCTTGAAAGTGTCCATGTCACCTTCCAAAATAATTACTGACCTTGCTTCTAAATTTAGTTTTGCCAAGAGCACTCACTCCCTTTGGCCTTGAAGCTATCAAATTACCACCATTGTCAGATTTCAGTGAGATATTTTTGCCATTTTAATTAGAACTTGAGCTTATATTAACCTTCATTCATTTATTGAGCTGAATTCCACCTAAAATGCCTTTGAAATGCAAGCTGTGTCACCCTACTCATTATGTCTAGTTTTAAAGAAAATAATTTCTTCCCTTTTTGGATTTCATGATTTAGCTAAATTCATTTTTTATCTTATTCACATATAAATTGTGTTTCAGTTGTGTTTGAAAGGATCACTTTTATGAAAGAGGTATCCAAACTAACACTCACTACACTCTGTCTTGGATACATGTGTAATGAATGGTGACAAGTCAGTCAGTCGATAATGAATGAGAAGTGATGACAAATCAGTAGAGTAATCAACACATTAATATTTATCATTCTGTAATGCAGGATAAATCTCAAGCGTACACTAGCTGGTCTGATCTTAGTGAAGACACCGATGCCAGGAAGGTTAGGGTCTGGAAAGAAAACTGAAGATAAGATGTGACTGGAAGGAATCTGGAGGAAAGACAAAAGACGTAAAGATGGAGATAAAGAAAGGAGCAAAAAGAGAACGAATGGAGCAGAGGGGACCCAGCCTCAAAAAAAATCACCCTGCATTCAACCATAGAGCACATTATGATCAGATAGGCAGCTTATGAAAGAGTAACCATGTGATATTTAACTGACTCCATTATTACGACTTATTGTTGTTTAATAAAAGGAGCAGTAATTAGTGCTGATGCAGCAGTCAGAGAATTATTAGGATTAGAGTCAGTTAAGAAAAAGATTTGTGACACTCACTCGTCTGGATTCTTTCAATCTTCAAATTTAATTTATCACAGCCAAAATCTGTGTGTGTGTGTGTTTGTGTGACTGTGCGTGCGTGTGCATGCGTGAGCGTGAGTGGAGGTCAATTCAGCACCATGGATAGTTATCGCTACAGCTGCGTTCACCAGTCACTCCATTCAGCATTCATAAAGCCGCTGGGAGATGATTCTCATTTGATCCTGCCTTTATGATGATGTGACAACCTGCACAGCTGCTTGAGCGAAGGTTGAAGGAATCGACTCGCCATGTGTCACTCCACTCAATAGTTCAGAGACAAGTTTCACTGTCAGGGCTTCAAAATACTTTGGATGCAGCTTCTGCAGTTTCAGCGCCTCCTTTCATCGTTCAAAAAAGTCGACCGCTTCTCAGCTAACCACTGTTAAATCACCGTTGAATTAAAAGCTGTTCTTGTGGAAAAAAGTGTCCGATTTTTAGTGTTCTGAGCTCTATTTTTTTGTTAATTAAATACACAGAAGGATAAAAGAAACCAGAGAACCAGAAGGTGAATGCTTAAATGTGTGTGCTTTGTGCTTTGAACACAGTATTCTGAAGTTTTTTTTACACAGTTCATTTTCACGCGACCACAGCACCAACAAGCAATAGTTCTATTGCTTATCTCACCCGTCCTCCTATTCCTTAGTACCTCATTGTCTGTCATTCATATAAAATCATGTTTTTTTTAATCTATCACACAATGCTTCTGCGGATGAATATTCCAACAAAGAAGAGTTTTCACCCCTTGACTGCAGCAAAGAAGATAATAAATTTGGCAACAGAAGACATTTTATACATTTGATGCTTACAACCTCAGGGCAATACATTGTTTTTGTAAAAATGCCAACTGCTTCTTGGAAGTAAACATTAGACTCTCCTCTCCTCTCCTCTCCTCTCCTCTCCTCTCCTCTCCTCTCCTCTCCTCTCCTCTCCTCTCCTCTCCTCTCCTCTCCTCTCCTCTCCTCTCCTCTTCTCTCCTCTCCTCTCCTCTCCTCTCCTCTTTTTTCGTAGACAGAGTCGCTTAGCAACAGGTTTGTAGGATAAGTGAGGCCCAAATTGAGTGGCCTGGGCCGGCTGTTCAGCCCAGTGTTATCATCATGATGCACAAGTGGAAGGCCACCAACTGTGTTTAGTACATGTGAATATGTGCATTTGACTGTTTGTCTGTGTGTGTGTGTGTGTGTGTGTGTGTGTGTGTGTGTGTGTGTGTGTGTGTGTGTGTGTGTGTGTGTGTGTGTGTGTGTGTGTGTGTGTGTGTGTGTGTGTGTGTGTGTGTACTGCTACGGTTATGCTTCTATGTATCCAGTAACTCTGCTCTTCCTGTGATATTCAGCCGTATAAAAGCATTATTCATCATGAAACCAGCCTGGGTCCTCCATGTCTCTGATCTCATTCAGGGATTCACTGATCCCAGGTCAAATATTCACAACTGCAACACCCACCTTCACTATCAAGAGAGTAGTTTAGTTGCTGACAGCAGGCATACTGTATGTCAGTGCTTTGCTCGTCAAGACTGCGGATGTGCTGACTTAGAAGTGGATTTCAGTTTACCTGATAACAGCTCGGTGATAAATGACCTAAAGCTTGAACAATCACCCTGAGCCAGGCATCCAAAGGAGTTAAAAGAGAGCTGAAGTATTTCACTGAGAGGCTGAGAGTTTAACTCCACTAAAAATATGCCACACTCAGAATGCTGCTTGTCAATGTGTGATTCATCACCAAAAGATGCTGCAGAATTTTATCCCTTCATTAAATAATTTATGTTAAATAAGCTTATATCATGGCGTCAAACATTTAATGGATTAGATGTGAGGCCTAAATTCAAATCAAATGATGACTGGTTTAGGTCCGCTAATGTTGGTCAGTTGTGGCCACATTGATATATTCATACACAATATTGACTTAGTATTGTATAGCAACTAAAAATGAATGCATGGTGTCTAAAAATCAACCTTAAAGGAATGCATTTTTTTGTTTCTGCACACTTACATAGGCAGGATGCTGCAACTCTCACATCCATTAGGAAAATAAATGGTGTAAAGGCATCACTTAATACACATTACATTTATTTTCTGAAAGAAATAGACTAGAACTCATCAGGACATGGCTACTATCTACTCAGCTTGGAATTCTGGTTTCTGTACCCAGACTTGTTAGTCTCAAGTCTCGAAATTGTAGACATCATCAACTCCTGACAGGCTGACTGAGGTCTGGACTGCTCGCCACATTCCATTTGATTTCGTCACATGAATCTTTTTAGAGTTGGTCAGCTTCTCAAATAAAAGGTTCAAATAATATATTTTCTACTATTTAAAGATAATCTAAGCAGGGCCGTGGTGCTTCAATAAGAGAAGGGTTCTTACTTGTGTTTGTAGTCACACTGGGGGTGAAAAACACCTGTCTGCATCCTTTACAAACACTCATACAGAAACACCTCACACAAGTACAATAACACAAGAAAAGAATGGGAAGCCATGTACCTTGTAATCATTGGTATACATGCTGACCATTTGGCAGCATTGTCTTTCCTGCAGTAGTGCTTGTCACAAATTTTCCATCAAGCGGACCTTGCGATCGTGTATCGATCGGTGTTCTCCTGCAGAGTCTGTAGAATCAGCTGCTGTGAAACAAAACAATTTAAAACGGGTTGTGTTCCAAATGGCCTCCAGCTTAATATGCTGAGGTAGGAGTCATTTCACTATTAATCTATACAGCTTACAGCTGTTCTCTTGTTGCTTACTACCAGCAGGTAGTGTGTGTCTTAGAATGTGTTCCTGGTTATGCAGGAAAAATACAAGGGCACATTTTTTATTTGATTTTGTTAAATGGAGTTAAGATCGGGAGATGGTTAACGTAGCTTAGCATAGTAACTGGAGATGGGGAAATTGGAATCAAAATGCTGTATGTAATTAATTTTCATCTACTCTGTTCCACCAGGTCGCTGGAGAGGAAGCTGCAGAGACCCCTTCTGGCTAAGTCCCGCACCCTTCCCAGCATCCCCCAGTCTCCCACAGTCTCCAGGGTCCATCACTCTGATCTCATTGGAGGAAGTCCTCCCCGTAGGAAGAACTCGCCCGCCGCTACCAGCCAACCGAACGCCTGCACCCTGCCACCCGCAGGTAAAGATAACAAGAAAGCTGAAAAGCAAACAAGTACAGTGATTTTGTTTTTCTATTTTCATTGCTTAGGGAATGTTTGTTTACTTGAACAGAAGCAGGCAATTTTGTGGAATCTACTCCGTCTCCTTTGTGCATTTGATTGTTTTGTTTGTTCACATAATGTCTTTCTTATACAGTTAGACTGTGACAAAGCCACAGTCAGTTTTCACTAAATGACCCCAAATACCCTAAGTACACAATTGGCAGTGAGGCAGTCGGAACGTCCTCCAAGAATTTTATCTTTTCTAGAAAGTTGAAATGTTCCCTTTCCAATAAGATTGATTTTACAGCCACTGTTTGACACTCTTTTCTTCAAAACGACAATCTGCTGCTTCTTTGACCTTTTACATGGTGAGGTATGTCCCTCATGAAGAAGTGATAACAGAACTGTGTCAGGCAGGGTATATTAGAAGAATGACAGCATTAACATAGGTTTAGATATGGAGGACCTCTGTTCTCTTTTCCTGTATGACTTCCATAAATAAATTGGGTCTTTCAAATATCACCTTAGTAGAGCGTGCAACAGTTATGATCCTTCAACACCAGTCCTTCAACAGAGGGAAGCCAAAGAAGGGGAACAGAGATTCCTTTTGCCGCTTGACAGCTTTTATTTTACAAATGAATAAGGAAATGAATGAGAAAAATGTTTGTATTGAGGATTTTGTGTAAAAGGAAAACCAACAACTGGCCTAATAGCTCTCACAGTTAGGTGGTCATCTGTAAAGTAATCTTCTTTCTGACATTAGAACATCACATCCAAGACAAAAACACACAGCCAGCAAGCCAGCATCCATCTCATTGTAATGCTGAGCTGTAGAGTCAGAACGGGATGCGATTCAGGTTAAGCATCCTTTATTCGCATGTCTGGAACCACACTCTGTCCTTTGTGTAGCTTTTGAGAGGAAAGTGTGTAGCTCTGCAAAGAGAGAAAAGAACAGCATGCATTAAAGAAAGGGAACTTATTGAAATCAGGCTTTGTCCTCCACTTGAACTTAACTAGATTCTCAGAAAGACAAGCAACAATACAGGTATGGACATTAAAAGAGTTCAGACGAGCATGGTGTTTTCATAGTCTAATTAACTGTTGAGACCTTTTGTACCTGATGTGATTTGGGGATTTTCGCTCATGATAGACTAAGTCCACAATCTGCCCTTCAAATGGATTGTTGTAATTGTGATTAAATCTTGTGCTTCTGTGGCCCAGCCTCAAAAAGCTGTTGACTAACAAATCTATGCTGCTTGAACATACATACCGTAAAAGTCTATCTTTTTAAGCTATTTTCAGTCAGGCATTTAATTTTTAGAAGAATCTCCCACTTACAATTTAAATTATAGATGGGAAATCATGATTGTCTTAATATTTTTTGTACAGATCCTCACTCTTATGCCGACAACAGAACAATCACTGTGCTGCCCTGAAATTCATTTTGACAATAAATAAACTATAAATTAACAAATGAAGACAGAGCAAAGTCTTCGATTCTAGCAGAAAACAAGTGAAAACAAAAACTGATTAATCTTAAAAGGCACGTTCTCAAATGGTTTCAGCATGTTTGTGTCCATTTGCCTTTTGTTTAGATTCAATTAAAATTAAATACTCACCATTATCGGACCCCTTTTCTCTCAGCCTATTCAAGATAATGACTAAGTTAAGAAGGGAAGCATGAAAGAAGGATAAGTGTCTTTCTCTGTCTCCCTCCCACCAGCTTTCTCAACCCATCTCTGTCAAGGAGATGACTGTGATGTCCTCAATAAACCCACCTTGGTAGGAGAGGACTGAGCACCCTTGCTGATCTAATCCAATTCATTTTTACTGTTACTGCTGTTTCTAATGATCCTAGACTCCGTAACGTCGGCTGTGATTGGTTTATTTAGTCCAAGTGCTTCCATTTTATGACCTGACTTTACCTATTTAAGTCTGTTTGTCTGTTTCCCCTTGCTCTACTGCTGGTCTGTTACAAATATCAAATTGAGAGAGTCTCTGGTCTCACATGGCCCCTTGTTGCTTAGCAACCGCTGTCATCGCCCATGATGCTGCCTCTTCCTTTTTACCTCACTTTCTCTTTATCAGTACAATAGTGCTGAGAAAACTTTTTTTTTAAAACTCAAATGGTCAGACAACTCAGGTAGACATCATTTACATGTTTATGCAATATTCCATAATAGTGTCAGAGCTGCCTCAGAGCTTGTGTTACAAATCAATCTCCATTCATCTAGTTGTATCCGGCTGTACACTGGAAGCCAGGTCTGTTTTGGTTGTTGTTCAGGCAGTAGAACTGATTGTTGAATATTTCACACTATATATTGTTAAAGTATAATTTCATGTGCACACATTAATACAGCCAACAAAAAAAGAACTGCTGTTGAAATTATGTTTTATGAAATATACATTTACAAGGATGAACATACTCTAAAGTGTACAACGTTAAAAGCAGATACGAATGTTGTTGGAAGAATGATGTGGGAAATATTCAGTTTTGATGAAAATCTTGAGGTTTGGGTTCTGTTTTTTTTTTTTTTTAACTTTTGTTTCTCGCTTTTTAAGTTTGTGCGGTGGTTGAGAATTTTCCAGTTAAGCTAAACAAACATTTTGGGTGGTTCCGCTTGTTTTTCACCCCTTAATTCTAAAATTGGTTGACAGATCCTTTAATAAAAGCGTTTCTACTCTGCAGGAATTACATTAAAGTAATCATGTTTTTTTATGTTCATTCTTTGTTTACATCAGTTTGCTTTATGTTCTAAAACATATGGTGTCAAATTGAGCCCAGGCAGAAAAAACATTATAAATACAACAATAATCTGAACTGCAAACGTAAACCAAGAGCTGTAAGGAGGACAAACAAATTGCTGTGAGTTGGGCGTTGGAAGTTGACAAGACGTCTGTCGAACCTCTAATGTGGAGCGATGGAAGTTGGCTATGATTAGTGCAGCAGAGCCAAACACTGACAGCACACATCCATTTATTCTGCGACTGTAAAAACTCAGCCATCTTGTCAGAGCTGGATAGACATGAAATCGTCTCTGCAATTTGCTCCTTCTTCTGCATTTTACATGAGCCATCAATTCTTCTAAGAATATGGAATCATAATGAAGCTGTTAAGGAAGCAGACTGAGAATAATTTTTAGATGCTAAATATTTCACTTCAGAATGACGCTTGATTACATCCAGGATACGTTTATCAACAAAAAATATTTGTCTCAAATGGATAACAGCTGACAGTTTGCTGAGTGAGTTGGTAATATTTTTGTTACAGAAACACTCATTTATTATTCATCCAGTCTTTTTTGCTCTCGTACATTTTCAGTGCTTTCTGTCTTTTTTTTTCTCTTCTTAAAGACTGATCTCATCATTTGTTCTATTTGTTTCTCCCACCTTTCCCCCTCCAGGGGAACTGTGGCGTTTGGAGGATGATATGGAGGGCGAGAACGAGTCCGATCATGGTGGGCGTGCTGAAGCTCGCCCACGCTCCCAGTCGCCCTTTTCTCACTTCCGGGTGAGAGCGGCGTACCTACGCAAAAGCATCTCAGCGGACGACCACCTGGACATGGACTCGGACTACAGCGCCAGCACCGCCGTGGAGGACAAACCAAGTCATGGCAGTAAGAGCAAGCTGAAGAGGAAGTTTGTAAGTATTCCTTTATTCCTTCTTTTGTAGTTTTTGATAATTACTGCTTTGTCCCTACTAATAGTTACTGGCTAAACTCTGGCTAAACATTACACAACATTTAAGTTTGACCTTTGACAGAAAAGAGTGGGTGGAAATTAGGTCTGTCTGTCTGTTTCATCAGTTATTTTATATATATATGTATTTTTTGGTATTGCTGTCAGGTGATTAAGACAATTAATCTAATTAATGACAGGATTTGTAATTAATCAATCTAATTAATTGCATTTTAATCTCATACCTGCTAAAGGCCCCCAAATAAAGAATTTGAATTCTAGAACATTACAAAATTGTAGTGCATGACTAATCAATAGAATACACCAAGAAGAGAAGATTTGAAATCCACATCTTTATTGGTTAAGTCTGATTTATAAATCAAATTCAAAAGAAAAAAGGCCAAGCATATCAGCAAACCAATTAGGCCAGGTAAATTTCTCAAAAATGCAATACAAATACAGTTAAATAAAATGAATAAAATTCACAAATAAAATAATGCTGAGTCTCAAATAGGCACATAAGCAGACTCAAAATGAATACTACAGCTATCTCAATACTGCAATTCAAAATGAATAGTATAACATGCCTCTAAATAAGGCAACATCAATAGCAAGATGCCAACAGGCATTTCCTTTAAAAGGGTAAGCTAACGTTACAGGAACTGCCAACAGAAAACTCTGTGTCCTTGACATGTTTTGCATTTAAATGGTACCTTAGGCTAGAGCTGGAGATATGAAAATTCTCTTTTACAAAAGGTACAAATCACTGCGTTTTTGTTGATAATCCCGTCTTTGTTCTTTTTATACATAAACTTTCCACCCAAAGGTCCGAGTGGGCTTGCCTCGCTCTCCTGTGTCGCGTCCATCTCTGTTGTCAAACACCCTGCTTTTGACTAGTGGCGCAGGAAGGAAGTGACGTGCTACTGCAGCCTACGTGTCACTCAATGGGCCAAATTTAAAATGCTTGCACATTGACTTCCCACTCACGATTAATTGCGTTAATTTTCATAGCACATTAATTTGCAGCGTAATTAATTAATCTAATTAACGCGTTAAACTGACAGCCCTATTTTTTAGGAAACGTATTTTACCAACATAGTTTATTTTATGTTTAAGCTACTTACATGTGTGTCTGTTTCCTATATCTAGCTCATGCAATTAATATTATTATTACTTGCTAATGAATTAATTACTGTTTATAAAGGTTCAACCAAAATATCATCAATAAAGCCTGTGTCTTAAAGTTATTGGGTGATTTCTAGGTTAAACTGTTGGGTCCATTTAATTGTTAAATTTTTACTGTGTTTCTTTGCCTCTTTTGGGCCAGTGATGCCACACATGGAGAGCAGTTTGGTGAATGTACATTAAAGTTTGAAGATTCCTGTTTTATCCCTTGGTTACTGGAGCCGGTAACTGGAGCCCTCATTACCAGCCTGAGCTTTGTAATTGATTCTCCAATGTCACAGGAGTAATACGACGCCAGCACAGGTAGGCTGGCAGCCTGGTGGGAGACGGGTTTCTCCATGGTTTTCTCCACTAGACCTCACTGCTTGGAGTTGGAGCACTTTGTGGGTAGAATTAAAGAAATAAGTTAGACCTGGTGATCCATCGCTCATCTGAAGAAGCCCGTTATACAACCACTTATCACAGTTCAGCATCTTTACCCAAACAGTCAAGGGCGTCTACTGGTATAATGGGAACAGTACTGGATTTGATGACCTGCCGCTTGTGTTTTAGGGTGAGGTATCACATATTTTTATATTGTAATGACATTAATGTAAGATGTAGTCTAAGAAGTGCTTTACCGATGCATTATTCCGGTGCTGCGATCAAAAATATAACACCAAATGTTTCATCCTCTTACACTATACAAGGCATGTTGTGAATGGTTTTATTTAGCTCTGCAATGTGGCCAGCCATCTGGAATAAAGCAGGTTTCTACTTCATGCAATCCTTTTGTTTTATCTCTAACTATTTACTATGACAGGTTTTTTTTCCAATCTAGGGAATGTTTTCATGTCTTCCAGGTAATTCATTTATCAATGTCATTTATGTGTTTCATCCAGTTTCTATTCTTTGCCCTTCCTCTGTGCAAGAACATCAGTGTCGGCACTTCACTTATACGCTCATGAAAATTGAAGTGACAAAACCAACTGCAGCTTAGCGGGCTGGTTCACAACAGCACTTGTGTGGCAATTTTATGGCATAAAGTTGTGTTATTCTGAATGTTGATGGGAACAAAACAGCCCATACCATATTGAAAATTGACCAGTGCATTAAATATTAATCAGCTCTGTATTACAAAAACACAATTTCAATATGAATCTATTGCGTAGATTAGACATGCGGTTATATTCTGTGGGTTCATGAATGTGTTTTAGGTTGGGAGTTATTTTTGGATGTTGTGTGCAAATAAATAGAAGTGAAAAATGATGATCTCGGTAAGGAAAGGACACATAGAGGTACAAAGTGCCTGTGGGATTATTTTTGAGGTAAACAGCTAAAGAGAGAGAGAAAGTCTAAGGAATGGAACCTCATGCTGCATGGCTGCCAAAATGTGCATTAATGTGAGAGTAAATATCACCCGTGACAGTATCAACTTGTTTCCAGGAACTTTACCTCTTAATGCATCCATCAAACACACAGCACTTACATGTGTCTGCTTCTGGAGTGTACAACACAATTAATATCCCTTTTCATCGTGAAATCATGAAAATAGCAATGCCTGTACAACAGACAAAAAAAAAGCAGCCACTGACCCACAGAAATTCACTTCATAGTGCATGAAATTATATGTAAACGTCATTTGCAGTCTCCTGTTTTGATGCTGCCAGCAGGAGAGCCAGACATTGACGCTAATTTTAAGTTATGCCTCATTCCTCATGTGTCAGATAATGCTGGATTGACGTCTGGATAGTCATCTGATGTTACGCCTCTGAAAGCTTGGCGTGATGATGACGATCAAAAAGGAAGGAAGTATGTGCAGGAGAGAAGTTTGACTGTTGTTGGCACAGATGTCAGGGAGACTTTTCTGATGTAATTATATTAGTAGTCGGAATACATTGCCAGTGTATTATTTTCATCATAATATCCTGATATGATTCAGCTCAATCACACTGGTCCTATGTGTGACTTTGATTCTGAAGTCAGCCTGACTGTGAGCAAAGAACAACAGCAGCAAACTAAAGGGCTGAGTAACCACATAATCAAAGTACATACCGAATAATTTCTCCTGATTGAACTGATGTAGCAACATCATGCTTTGTCAGTGCTTGTTTACATCTCCTTGCTCTGACACGCGCTCTCTTTGCAAGATGACTCACAAATTTCCTCTAGGAAACAAGAGGAGTCAATTTACTTCCATTTATTTGCAAAGTTGGGATGCGAGTAGTTGTTTTTCATCATTTCCTGACTCACTAGAAACCCACAGGAAACACCACAAGACAATTTTCAAAGAGATCTTGTGCATAAATATGTACTCATGCACATGCAGGTCTCATTATACAGTGCTGGCAGGATGCTCAGTGGTACCCACACTGTTCAATGACGTGGATGTTATTCAGCATGTTGCTTTGGTCAAAAGGCTCTTGGTCGTCTGGATTGGTTAAACAGATATGTTCCCTGTGATTAGGACTCTGTCTCTTATCAGAATCGCTAATGTTGAGGAGGAAACGGGCACAGAGTGTGCTCTCGCATTATCATTCATAAACACACACACACACAAAAGACAGCCTGAGAACATCTTGCACAAGTGCAGATATCAGATATTGAAATGGCTTTGGCCAGATTTTAATAGGAAGCTTAAGCTGGGAGTTCTGAGAACTACCTAACCACACGATCTGTTTTTAAATCAGCACATTTGCCTCTACAACAGAAACCGTTCACCTGAGGAAGGGACTGTGGGGAGCTATTCAGAGATTTTCATCAACAGCACTAAGGCTTACACAACTCAATTGCTTTATGTTTTTTTTTTTTTTAAATAATTGTCTCTACACAGCCTCACCATCTGCTCACAAAATGTCTTTGACAATTCTGTAACTGAAGAATGCAGACTCCGTTGTGTCCCTTTGAAAAGAGAGAGCCATCTTTATAGTTTGAAATGGTCTCGGTGCCTGACAGCAGTGAAGCTATTTATTTCCCATCTGTTTCAAACGCTTCTGTGCTAAAGACTAAGCTCCTTTTGGCGCAGTGAATCATATGGTATTCCATGTTTTTGCTGGCTTTGTCAAGTACCATTTTAAACCTAATGGACGTCAGAGCCAATCAATCTCCTTCCCCGTATTTAAATACAAAGAACTTTAGTGGGAATATCTGAGAAGATAGTTTGGTGCATTAAATTATTATTAAATTTCAGCACTGAGTCAGTCCAATCAGCAAACAGGAGAAAAAATTAAGACATTATTTTCTGAAATACGTTTAAGTGGAAGCTGCTTTTTATCCACCAGAGGGGGCTGAGTAGGTAGAAGTACGTCATATTGAATTTCATATCTCAAAGGACACAGAATAGAAATCTTTATTTACTGTGTTGTATTTCTGGTTAAGTCAACTAACTAGCAACATAACCAGGTCTCTATTAACTGGTAGATATTCTACTCCCTGCACTTACCATCTGTGTCTACAGTCAGATTAGGATGATTATGACCTATACAATAGGTTAAAACATGCTTATAGTAGTGTAAAAATACAGACAGGGATGTGTATTCTCTGCATCAGTGGCTGCACTCACAACCTATTCGGATTCCTAGGAGTTATTTGGCTCTATTAGTTTAAGCATAATTAAAATTACATGATGGTGCTTTAGCAGAGCTTCAGTTCTGTTTGGACTGTGAGTCTATTTTGAAATGAGGATGTCAGTTATGATAAAATGATACTTGAATGTCACCCTTCGGCTGCTTGAGTATTTTTTCCTAAATTAGACTTACTTGTCACAGCTTCTGAGTGACACTGAAACTCCTGGTGCATTAAGGCCACTTTAATTGTTATTGTTATTTCAAATGATAATGAATGCTTTCTAGAGTGTGAATGCCATATTTTCATTTGTGAACAATATGATGAAATTGTCATTGTTGTCTTCAATATCCACCTCTCAGACGCCATCAAGTATCTCATGCCTCTTGTCCAAGTTGAGCATGATGTGACAGATGTCTAATGATGCACTGGAGGCAGTTTGAGCGCTCCACTATTCCCTCCAGCAGCCTAACTTCCATTGGCCTCAATCAAAACAGGATGCATGAAGGCCTTAACAGCATTAGCATGGTAAATACTGGGGTAATTAGCCTGATGATGTGGCCCAAGTGAAATCAGGGGAGGTTATGCTGATGGAAACATACCCAAGCTGTTTTCCTTCCTGTGATATCATCCTTACCATCTTTATTTATGTCATCACCCCTTTTTAGTGCTTACATTTCTAAGTCTCTCCCATTCATTAACTTTCTGTCTCTGATTGCAGCATCTTTGTCATTCTCCATCATGCTAATGAGAAGTGGAACAACAACTGTTTTGGCGTTGGATAGGCCTGTGGTCTCATCACTCCTAATTAGTTTGATGGACTGACTCCACAGAATGCCATCACCAAAGTGCATTATAAGAGGCTAATGAGACTAAAGCTTTATATTTTTGTTTATACTCCTGCTAGCTTGCCATGTTGGGAGTTTAATCAGAAATTACAGCTATAACAAATTTAACTAGAGTAAATACCCTTACATTGGAAAGGGTGATTTTTTTTAAATGCTGGTGTATGAAGGCCTCCATCTTATGAAATACAGATCTGGATGATCTTTGTTTAGAATCCTTGAAAACCGATTAAAATGGCTATACACATTACCTAATCGGGTCCCAAAAGAGCCGTCTCATAAAAGTGTAAAAAAAATGTATACAGAAATTTTTTTTTTCTTTCAATGCATCAGATCTTTTCCATTACTTCAGCCCTATCCATAGATATAAAGTTTATTATATTTTTTATTATTATTATATACAGTATGTTTCTATGGAATTTGCCATTAGAACCCTGTTTTTCTTCCAATGGGAAAAACACAAAATATGGAATATTTCCAAATTAGTGCACAGTTTAATACTTCTGATAAAGATATTACAACTATTGGATGAATGTTTTTGCAGGTGTGTAAACACAGACAGTGGATCCGTTTCTGGGTTGTGGGGTGATTTTGGGGTCATTGTCTTATAGCAATGAAGATCATGTTTCATTATAACATGTCAGCATTATTGTATATAGTAATATATAAATTATTTATATATATATATATATATATATATATATATATATATATATATATATATATATATATATATATATATATATATATATATATATATATATATATATACTCATAGTATATGAAAAATATGTGGTTATAATGTGAGTCAGTTGGACTGTTTTTTGCCCAATCAGGTAAATCTGCTATTCTATACACTTCCAATGACAGGCATTAAGGAATTTAGAAAATAAAGTTGAAAGAAAATTACTGGCAAAATTTAATATATTTAGCCTTTCAATTGACCGATTTATTGGGAGAGACACACATAAAACAACAAAAAAGTGTAATTGCACATCCACTACAGTAGTTAGCAGTGGCGTTCGCCATTGTCAGGTGTGCGCAGAGATTATTAGCTCAAGGAACTATGAAGAGGCGTCAGCCTGCTTTGTGAATGCTACTTCAGCAAACCAGTGAGCTCCATTAACATCATATGAGGGTGTGTACAAAACTGCTCAGTGAAAAAACCCCACCATAGCAGAGGAGCTGAAACATTGAGCGGGCACTGAGAGTTCAGTATCACTGCCTAAACAACCTCATTGCAGCCATTAATCCTGACTTCCTCATTTTGATAAAAGGAAAAAGAAAAAAAAATCACCACAAATTGTTTATTCATTTTTGTTTTATATATAGGTTTTATATATTGTGCTTCTCAGTTAATGTTGCTGAACTGAATTTGAATTTTATTACTATTTATTTTATTTATTTAATGTTATTTTTCAAAAATAAAATTACAATTTCGTCAAATGGTGAAATAAGTTGGCCAAAAAATGTTTACAGTTTAAACAAGATTTTAAATTTCAGGCAAATTTATGCACTAAAAACTTTTCTTTTATAGACTAGAAAATTATTCTTTGTTAAAAATGGAACTTGAACTATATTTCTTTTTTTCATTTGTTTTCTTTAATGTTAATAAGGATACAATATTATGCTGAGGTGTACTGAACAATTTTATTGACAAATAATATTATTTATAGTCGTGGCAGAAAGTGGGGGGATGCAAATTGTTTTCTTCTTGCTGGGGCGGTGCGCAACAGAAAATAATTGAGAAGCACTGGTTTAATTTCTTATTCACCAGCTGTCTTTTATTATAGTTTATGTTTGTATCTTGTAGCTATAATAGAAGTACTCATATTTGTTTGGGTAGGTGTAAGTTGTGTTATTAGCATTAAAAATTTTATGAAAACTAACCATCTGCCTTCACGGACTTTAATCTACTAAACCTGCACAGATGTTTTTTCTCATTCCGGCTGATTTGCCTTCTGCTCAGGTGAAGCCGTGGAATGTTGCCACAATACACGTAGGAAACACTTGCTCAAGGCAAAAGCTGTCCTTGTCCGAAATGGTGGGGAGTAACGGGCGCCTGGGTTCACACAGTCCAGAGTCATTTATCATTCATCTTCTTGAAGATGGCACGATTGCCAATGTCTCAGATTGTCTTCAGCTGCTTCTCTGATTCCTGGTCAGAGATTCCTGATTACGCTGGATCTCATCTGGTGAGAGGCGGGGTACACCCTGGGCAAGTCACGGGGCCCAGTCCACAGTCATATAATTCCTTTAGTTCTGTTGGCACCTGCAGATGTTTATGAAAGTTAATAATAATGTCTACAGTCATGTCAGTATAAGAGAGAATTCAACATTTGTAACCAGATCTAGCTGACCTTTGAATATATGTTCTGCGCACATATCTGTAATGTCTCTTAATGCATATTTACAGATAATATTCTTTACTCACTGCCTTTTGGTTTTATGTGTCCGGTCTGCCATCTCTGTTCATTCTTGTTCTCACCACATGATGGCAGCAGAAGGCCACACAGTACCAGACAGGCCATGCAGACCCTCCTCACTCCTGACTTGTGTGTTTGCAAATGTGTGTGTGGCTGAACTGTTAAACTGGGTGGTGCTTGAGGTTTCTGTTTGGTGACTCATTCATCCTGAGATGACTAGCACTCAGACACCGCAGTGGACAGTCATAGCTGCCATCAGTGCCAAGTTTGGCTCAGACGGCCTACTAACATTCATCATCTGTGGAGACTTTTATTGGAATGTACAGGAGAGAAGTCAGACCCTTGGCTTCTTTGTGGAAATACAGCGGCGATGTTTGGTTTGCTTAGCGTTCCAGTGCTGAACACCGATCAGAGTTGTGAACCAGTGGCTCAACGGGCTAAGACCCATACAGTAATTAGTCTGGTTTCATGCTCCTCTTCAATGCAGATGTAAATGATTACATGATTTAAACTGTAAAAAATGAATAATCTAAACCATACAAAGGCAACAACACTAATATGTGAGTTTGTGGAGTGTTGCTCATACATCATTTCTTGCTAATCCCATCAGCGGTGAAATTTAATTCAGGGTACCAAAGGTACTGGTCAGAGTTATTGGAGTTCAGATCAGTGTCCACATAATGTGCAACACTAATGGTCTGGCTTGGTAAGGCACAATTATGGTCTGATTTGTTATGGTTGGCTTTTTTTGTGTACACTTGAGTACCCACGTACAACTCACATCATGACACATAATTTATCAACATATCCACTGTTTTCCATGCATTCCAGTTGTTCAGTCTGTGTTTTTTCTGTTTCTAAAGGCCTGTAGCTCTGGTATAACTTTGGACAAAGCAAAAACCACAACCTGATCATTTCAGGTAAAATTATGGAGAAAACCCCGCACTTGAATGCTCTCGCTCAACGAGATGTGCCTTTGACACACACATGCACGTACACACACACGGGCGCGTACACACACACACACACACAGACTAAAACAGACCAAGAATGGCATGGGAATGTTTTCTGCAGCCACTTTGGTTGCCGATGGTAACCAGTGAAATGCAATCATTAACTATGTAGATTCAGAAATCCTGCCCTCACTTTGTAGCTCTCCATCTCTCTCTTGTTCTCTTTCACCTGCCTTTCCCTTTCTTTACCCATTTTTTAGCATCTTGTTCTCCCAGCAGTTGAGGCTTGGACTTTACAGACATGGGAACTCTTGCAGAGCATTATCCTAGAATCAGTAGATTGCTAATGATGTATTATAATCTCCTCTCCTCTGCTTCTACCCTGTTTTAATGAAGAAATCAGAGTACTTGACCGCATCCATGCAGCACTCACTAGCTGTATTCTCTTGTTCTGTTTACACTGGCGTCTCTCTGTTACAGGCTGTACAGACTTTACCACATTCCCTGAAGAGACAAGCCCTGAAATTTACACCAACATTCTTGGCTATCCACGCTCATTTTTCTGGGATCTGCATATTCCAATAGCACCTTATCAGTTGACTGAGACATTGAATGATGAACTTCATAGTGTGCAACTCCATGCCTTTGGTTCAAATGATGATGGTCTGGATGCTGGGAGTGAGACGCTGTCTCTTCTCACCACTTTCCTGGCATTTGATACTTCTTTCCTTAAATGCTTAAATGTGAGGTGGCATCTTCTGACTTATCAGCATTCCTACTGATGCACTCTTATAGACAGTATTTGATATTTTTACTCATCTATAATGTACATATTCTATGATTTAATGCAAGTCACCACATGTGTGTCACATGGAAATGGGATTTCAGCTTTTCCTCATTTGATTTTGACTCCAGAATGATCAAAGTATAGCAACATGTCTGCGCGTGCTAAAGCCAGTTATATAGCATAAGCAACCACTCAGCAGCTGTTTGATTGTTATGGTGATGGGGCTCCTTGCAAGCCTTGTTCCAAACATGGGCTGTGTATAGGCGTTTCACATGCCTATGAGCTGGTAGACTTAGACGCCAAAGCCACTTTAGAGCACTCCACCCTGGTTTGGAGATTCTGTTCAACAGAACATCAGTAGACAGTCCCTATTGGAAATTTCCCTTCGTCTTCGGTGTGTTGTTGTGAGAAGTATGATCTTTCTGAGATCAGGGATCGCTCGTGGACAGTAACCTGAACTGGTTTAATGGTTGAGTTGCCCCCTAGTGGTCTGGTTTTTTAATGTGTCCTTTGTTGTATATTCCGCCTGGGTTTATACGTGCGGTATGTGCTACAGCTTCTTTCTGATGTGCCAATGCAGAAGATACTTACCGGTATATTAGAATATAACACAAGATTTTATATTTGATGATTACACATTAATGAGGTTGCATTATGAAGCCTTCATTTTTTAAATCTTCCATGTGTCTGTTTCTTGTTCTGCTTCTATGGTACTCTTTGAATAATCACATTACATCCGTCTCTGTTACTGGTTTTCTTTCTTTGATGCTATTTTTAAAGGCCAGCTATTTGTCTGTTCATGTTTGCTTGCTTTTCGTCTATCTATATCTTCCTGCTTTCCCGACAGTGTTTATTTGCTTCGTGCCCACTGTGTTTTTCAAGTAAGTCAGCACTAAGCAAACACTATCAATATCACCTATCCCCCCATCTGTCCTTTCTTCACTTCTTCCCTCCTTTATATCCTTCCTCTCACCTTTGTCAACCCATCCCACATACATCATTTCCACCACACTCTTTTACCTCCATTGGCATTTGCTCCTCCATCCTCCCTCCCTTCTCACCCTCTCATCTCCCACCTCTATCTCTGCAGCCCCCTCTTTCTGTCTGCTGACCTACCCTTAATTGGTCTGCTGCAGTTGCACCTATGGGATCCAAGCAGCTGTCAAACAGATTCCTGCCTGTTGAGGTTAACCTTAAGTGGGCCTGAGTCGGGGCCAGAGACCGGGATTTGCGTGGTTCTCAGGGTCTAGGGCCTCGGGCACAAAAGGAAGGCCAAAAGCATTTCTTTGAGAGCACCAAATCTCCTCTTCTCCCTTCACTCGGGCCTCCCCTTCCTCTATCCTTACCTCCCTCCATCCTCCTTCCTTCCCGTCTACCCCTTCCAGACTCTCTGTCTGCATTGACACCACCTTTAATAAGAGGGAGTGGGGTCCACTGTTTATTTGTGTGGTGCGAGGTTAAAAACTTCCCCCTTAATTGACATTCCGGTAACACTTTCCAATAATGGGGCGAGCAATTTCCTTGAAATTGATGTGTGTACACCGCAAGGAAAAACACAGCTTCTAGTTGTCACTGACCAATGGATGATCTACACTTTCACTGTGACTTTGCCTTGTGTGTGCGTACGCTTATGTCAGCGTGAGAAACTGTATGAATGGTCTTGCCAATAGTGGCATGTTTTGGTATGTGTGTGTTTATACAAAGGCAAGCGTGCATAATTCTCACTCTCTGCTGCCATTACAGTATGTGTTTGTCACAATGAATGTGTGCAAACTGTGTGTACTTGTAAAGTCAGTGTTGGTGTTGGTGTAATTATCTTGTTGTCAGAGCTTTTGTTAGCCCATTCACTGGTTGTATGTCATTTATTTCTGTGCATAGTGAGGTGACCGTAAATAAATAATTCAAATATTTTCATTTTCATTAATCCCCCACACCGATGAATGACAGTCACACCACGTCAAAAAATGCTAAAACAAATCCGCAGTAGAAAGCCTATTTTACCCTCTGAACAGTCAATGTCTGTGAGAACATGTGCAAACACAAACATCTCCCTGCTGATGACTGCATCCTTGGCCTGAATGGTGACCACTGGATAGGACTTGTGGTGTGATGACGGTTAGTGTTGAATATGTGTGTGTGTGTGTGTGTGTGTGTGTGTGTGTCTGTGTGTGTGTACGAGTGAGGACAGTGAGGGAGAGTGACAGGGAGAGAGCGTAAGTGACAGCACGTGTCAATAAGTACATGGGTAAGTGTGATAAATGTGTTTGCGAATATGACTGTGTGCGTGTCTGTGTGTGTGTCAGTGTGTGAGCGTATGTCTGTGTCTGTGTGTGGCTGCAGGCAGACGCTGGCTGGTTCCTGGCCTTGTCATTCTGTCTCCCACACGCTCTCTAATGTGGTTTGAGGCTGCGGCTTTCACTATGGAGGGGTATAGCCACCACACACACTCACACTGTTCTCACATGTCTGTGGAAACACACATTGCACGCTGGTATGCAGTCACATTTTCAGAAATGCAGACGCACATACTGAACACACACATACACACACAGAGCTCAATCCCAAAAGGATGTAACAACACAACAGCGGCTTGCCAAAGTGTCTGAATGGACGCCGAAGCGCACTCGCAGACCAACACACACAGCACTAGACGCCATCCGTGGTGTTGGTGGGCTTCCACAATAAGCGGTTAGTTAAATAATATCAAAGACAGATGTTGGCTGCAGTCCAATCATACAGACTGTGTCTGTGTGCATGAGTGGGGAAAAAAGGGGAGTACTTGTGTGTATGAGTTTGTGTAGATAATTGTCATTCCTTAGTAGCATTGAAAATGAATGGTAGTCACAAACAGTTGTTACCGTTAGCATTTAGCTAACATTCTTGAATAGCAAAATAAATATTATTTTTTTGCCCTGATAGCGTCATGCTATAAAGCATCTCCTTGAATGCTTGAATAGTGATTGATTAAAAAAAAAATACAATTTTGTGTTTGTAATGTTTACCTATTGATTTGGCAATTAAAGAAAAGAGCAATAATTAGTCAATCAATAGATTAGTGTTTTTGCTTGTGCAGATTCATTACTTTTGTGTCATGTTTTACAGCAAAAGAAGAGACTTGGAATTTTTAGCTGAATTTTTAAAGAATCCCAGTTGGCTCAGTAAAATCACATCACAGTGTTTTGATGTTTTGTAGACTGGACTGAAATTAAGCCACAGATGATAATAAAATCATTAGAGCATTTGCAGCTCTATTGATGTCTTTATTTTAAATGATATGTATTATGAGAAAGTCGTCAAGAACGCATAGTTATATTCATGTGGACAAACACACACATATACATCCATGCACATGGTGTCTCTCCTACCCTCTCTCTGTCAGTCTCTCTCTCTCTCTCTCTCTCTCTCTCTCTCTCTCTCTCTCTCTCTCTCTCTCTCTCTCTCTCTCTCTCTCTCTCTCTCTCTCTCTCTCTCTCTCTCTCTCTCTCTCACACACACACACATATGTACACAAAGATTGACAGTATGCCTCAGCCAATACTTTATATTACTGACCCCTCCAGGATGCGCTGTTGGACATTTGGCACACCACATGTATATTTGCACTAATCTCTAATAAATATCTCCTCTAACAAGATGCCAAAGTCCAAATCCACTACCAGTGAATTATGGTGTTCATTATGGAGAGGGGGGCAGAATTGGAGGGATGGAGGTACGGCATGAAAAGACCAGGCTTTTTTAAGCCAGTCCCTCTGCTATCTGGAATGACATCTTGATTCTAGACTACGCCACTGTAAGATGATGTGAAAATAGTCTCAGGTGGTTTAACCTGATCTGGTCTGATCTATTTAAGGTGAGCTTTCCAGGATCTGTCTGCATCATTATCTTATCTGTGGTATCTGACTGTAATGTACTCTGCTAAACAAGAGCCAAGATGCTTTCTGAGAGGGGAGTGATATGATGTGTGTGGGGGGGTGTCTGGTTTGTTTATCACTGGAGGCTGCAGCTTCCTCCTCTAGCTCACCTCTGTAAGGTGATTCTCGCTCATCAGTACCAGACATTTCTAAAGCAGTGAGGGTCCCTGCCGTCCCTCATTTTCTGCCTGTCTCTTTAAGGTGGTGTTTGTTTATGCCGAGGCTCAGCTCAGTCAGACCTGTGCAGGCTCAGTGCTAGGCTCCTTTCATAGGGGCTCCATTTTGTTCTTAATAAAATGGCACTCAGTGGCTGGGGGACTGGCAGGCACCCAGCTCCCTGGGAAACCAAAGAATGCTGGCCTTCATTTAGCGACAAACAGCTACTGCCTGAGGAGGCTAGTTGCTCCTGCTCCTCAATGCTACTTCTGCTGAGCGTTCTGTGTTTGTGTGTGTGTGTGTGTGTGTGTGTGTGTGTGTGTCTGTGTGTGTGTGTGTGTGTGTGTATGTGTGTGTGTGTGTCTAAGGAGTCAGCTATTGCGTCTCCTTACGTAGCTTTTCTCTCGTTGACGTTTACACCATTCCGTCTCTTCGGCTCACCGTCTCCGTCTGCATCCCCGTCTCAGCTGCCCTCTTGAAAACATGCAGCACCACTTCTCCCCATCCCCTCCTTTGCTCTCCATGCCCTCACTCTCTCCGTCACTCAGTGTGAATGGTGGGAACAAAGTGGCCATTAAGATACATATTTAGAGGGAATTAATCCTCCATCTTCCATAAACTTTCATTACACAAATATATAAAATGCTATAGGTTGCTTTTCTCTTTTTCACTGGGCACTTCTCTTCCTCACTCTTTAACCTGAGTATTAATGTTTTTACTAGTTTTATCAGAATTACAGTGCAACAATGTTCGCGACTTCACCTCGTCGCAAATTTTTGGTGGGCATTCTATTGGCTGATGACATCCGGAAGTGTCCTCCATTCCGTAAGTCTTGAACTTACGGGAGACACAAAAGTGCTTTAAACAGTCAATAAGAGTGTGGAAAAGGTAATACAGATAGAAGGTGGTTTCATAGCAGTATGGGGAGGGTAAATAAACGTTTAAATTACCGTAAACAATAAGATAAATAGTTTGTCGTTTTATAATTTGTTTATCGCATGTGGTTCCTGAATTTTTGGTGTCAACCAAAACAGATTAAACTAGAACCAAGGCAGTCACAGACTGAAACATCCCGCAACACCCCTAAATTCGAAATTTTACCCTGACCTACTTGCATAGGTCAAAGATCAGAGCTACTGTCGTTGATCAAAGCACTAGCATTGATCTACATTCTTACTCACATTGGCCTTCTCCCTCGTCTTTCCATCCTATCCGGTTCCTGAGTGTAAAAAAGTTGAAATTTGACTGTGACCTATTTTTCTCTAGGTCAGGGTTATCATCTCATTTTCATCCCCTTTACCGCCTGAGTAATGTGCTTTTTGTTTCATCTTTCTATCTGCAACGGTTGCGAAGATATTTAGTGGACATACAACAAACGAACGGCTGAACACTGACAATTACAATCCATCACCACTTTGAAGCAGGATGTAATAAAACGTGTCTAGAAAACTTGCAACATTCTGATGTTATACCAGGGTGTCTCAGTGTTTACAAGACAAGGGTAGCACCAGGGTAGTATTAGTTTAAAATCTTTAAAATGCGATCAATTTAGTAACTCAATCCAAGAATTCATGTTTTTTTAACCTCCTATCCTAATTGGGATCACAAGTTGGAGGCTACCCAAGCTGATTGCAGAGTTCACCCTGGACATGTCACCTGTTTATCAAAGGTCCAACACATAGAAAAACAATCAACCATCTGCAGTCACATTCACCCCTAAGGACAATTTAGAGTCAACGATTCCTGTTTTTGGTGATGGGAGGGAACTGTGGAACCTGGAGGGAAGCCACACAGACACAGGGAGAACACTCAAACTGCACAGAAAACTCCCCGATCCTCAGGTGACAGCTGTTTAGATAGACCCACAATGAAAGTTCAACACATGGAGAAACCAAGATGAAAAAAAAAAAGTGCTGCATTTGTGTGCTTTCTGTCCGTTTATGGTGTCAGGTTATGGGGCCACATGATACATTTGTATATTTATTATCTACTCCAACACAGAAAGCAGTAATGTGGTGTTGTTGTCATGGATATATGTTTTTCTTATTTTCAACTTCTAATTTCACTCCAAAACCTTCTCTTGTAAGAAGCTCATTTAATACTTTCAGATTCGTTTCAGGTCCAGCACAGTGGTGCAGTGGGTAGCGCTGTCACCTCACAGCAAGAAGGTGTCTGTTCTCCCCGTGTCTGCGTGGGTTCTCTCCGAATTCTCTGGCTTGCGCCTACCTCCAAAACCTTGCTGTTTAGGGGGATTGACCGTAATAAATTGTCCAAAAGTGTGAGTATGTATGCGAGTGGTTGTTTGTCTTTTGTGTGGCAATGTGTCCATGTCCTGCTCCTCGCCCGTAGTCAGCTGGGATAGACTCCAGCAACGCCTGTGACCCACCAAGCCGGAAAGCGGCTGTAGACAAGAAAATTAAAGTCATCTCGTCCACAAGAAAATGGATGAATGGATGCAGATTCATTTCACAGCAGTAACTGGAGTTGTTTTTTGTTTTTTTTCTTTTTAACAAATTACGAAATTGAAAAACTCACAAACTGAAATCTGTAATATCTGTCCAAATTCATCACAGATGACAGATGACAGATGTGCAGACCCAAAGTGTAAAAGCAAAATGACAGCAGGAGAGGTGACAGATTATTAGACTAGAAAAGAGTAGTGTTGAAGGAGTTGACGAGGGGAGAGCTCCGCTTTGTCTGTCGTCTCCTCCTAATGCAATACATGTGAGGCCTTGGAAACAATGAGTCACAGCTCAACGGGACTGTCGCCTCTATCAGGCCGGAGCAGGCTTTCTCTGTGGAGGATGATTATGTCGGTGCGTGTCATTTAGCTACTGACATATCCCGCATGATGGAGTGACTTTGTCATCCCTATGCTGCCTCTTGGACAGCACAGCTCTCGAGTGTCGAATACAACGGAGTGCTGTTTGGCGACACGAGGTGATGCGGGATTGTGAGAGTGTATGTTTCGTGTGCACACACAAGAAAACTGTCTGGCCATTTCTGGGTACACAGCACAAACACATTGATCTCTCTAATCTTTGGATAACCATTCAATCATTGGCTGCTCTTTGGAGTCGCTGCGGGAGAGATACTTCAGCCATGACCTCATCACACGGTGATGCTGACAGAGATTTGTTCGCAGTTTGTTTATGTTTGTGTGTGTATGTGTGTGTGTGGCGGTGACACTGATGTATAGATGAGCAGGTGGGTGTTGGACAGAAACAGAAGATGACTACAAACCCCTTCTACCAAGTTACCCATTAGCTGCTGCTCATTGTGAGATTTCAACATAAAGCCCCTACCTACATTCACACACACACTCACACACGCACACGCAATCACACACACACATACAGACAGACAGTGCCTGTCAAGTTACCCCTTCTTCTGCAGTGTTTTCACCCTTCAGAAAGGCTGTCTGACTATTTTTTTGGTAAATTTATTTTTTTAAACTTACATTCGTTATTCCAGCGCCATAAAGTAATCACTTACTTATAAACCCTTGTCCGTTTTTGTTAGGCGCAACAAGCTGTCGTTGTGGTCATTGAATGGCAGGCTGAGCTGCAAGTACAGCTTTTATGTGGGGAGGTAAGGCAATCAGGAGCGAGCGGCGGTGCACTGGTGGTGGCCTTTTCTGTGAGGCCAATTAGAGGGGAGATTTCCCAACAGATTGCTGCAGCTTCGTCTGTGTCTGGGGCCGTGCTTTGGTTTGATCCCATGAAATTAGTTTGAAACAATAGGGCCGAGCCATCCACCCTGCCTCTGTCTGCAATCTGTCATTTATCCGCGTTGCTCAACTTCTTTTTGTTTCCACTCTTTCTTCTTTTCTCTGCTGGCTTGTAACCTCTTCACCTTTATCTTGCACTTTTGAATTTCTCACTTCCACAGTTCTCTATCTCCTATTAACAGTCTTCTTTTCTCATTTTCCCTCCTCTTTTCTCCTCCTCTCTCGCTCCAAGTGTCAGAGATCATGATAGCCTGATATTTCCCTAGGAAAACCTCAAAAAACAGTCCTGTATTTCCCATAATGCTATACCATCAGTCATCATCCACTTTCCCATTTCTCTTTGAATATGTATCTCATGAGGGACAAAAAATATTCAACGATTTTACATATGAATCAGTCCAAATCTAAATTTCATGCAGGCATCTGTTTACAGTGCAAAGGGAAATTCTAAAATAACCTGGAATTATATTAAAAAACTATTGGGTGATTCCCAAAAAAACAAAACAAAACTAATGTAAATTAAATTGTAAACATCCTGACAGAACCTCAAATGATGGCTGATACGTTTAACAACTGCTTCATTGAATCTGTGTCAGAAATCTCTGATACATTTACAGTAAAACAAAGAATGGAATACCCTGCATTGTCTACAATGCAGTCCTTTGCCATTACAAATATTACTGAGACCAAAGTTATCAATTTAATCCAATCACTCCAACCATCAAAATCAAAGGATGTTTTTGGAATGGACACGAACATGCTGAAAGATCTAGGTTTAGCTCTTGCCACCCCTATTGCCTCAATTATTAATCATTCAATTTCATCGGGTCACTTTCCAAAGGTCTGGAAATCTACTATTATTAATCCCATCTTTAACTCTGATGACTCAACATCTCTGCATAACTACCGACCAATAAGCGTTCTTCCTGCTATTTCCAAACTTGCAGAAAAATGGGTGGCACAGCAGATTGTCCATCACTTAAAGAGCAGCTCTCCCTCTCTCCACGCAATGCAGTTTGCTTTCAGATCCAAGCATTCTACTGAAAAGGCTACATGCCTCTTCACTGAAAAAATAAAATCTTTTCTCGATAAGGGTGGAGTTGTAGGAGCGTTAAATCATTCTGTCCTTCTTACCAAGCTCTTAAAATTCAACTTCTCTCACAACGCTGTTAGCTGTATTGAATCATATCTGCATGATCGAACACAGTCTGTATCAGTTAACAACTGCAGATCAGGTTCTCTTAGGCTTACGTCTGAAGTCCCTCAGGGATCAATATTAGGCCCCCTTTTATTTAGTCTTTATATCAATTATTTGCATACTGTTTGTCCTAATGCTGAATGCTTAATATATGCAAATGGCACGGTTTTCTTTGTTCATGGTCGCTTCAAAGACACTGTTGCTGCTAAACTCATTAAAACAACGTGCTGTGTCACAACTTGGTTGTAGGAGTGCTTTCTACAGGTAAATGTTTCTAAAACCGTAGGCATGTATTTCACCAGTAAACAGAGTGTCACCTGACTCTGAGATACATATTAATGTAGAAAAAATACAAATTGTCAGCCAATATAAATATCTTGAGTTAATGATAGATTCACACCTTTCCTTTAAAGCCCATATTGACAAATTGTGTAAAAAGAATCAAGTTAAATATTGCAAATTTTTGTGGAATTCGAAGTTAAATGCCAAATAAAGCCGCAAAAATGTACTTGTATTCAATGATTTTCAGTCACTTCAACTTTTGCATGACCAGTTGGTCACAGGCTGGTCAGAGTGGAAAAAAACATTGGAAGTTTTGTACGAACAAGCAATTAAAGTTATGGATAAAAAACCAAGGCACTATCATCACTGTGCAATTAAAAAAAAAATACAGCCTTTTAGACCGGGACAATCTTCACACATTTGCAGATTTAAATCTGATTTATTAAGTAGCCAAAGAAACAGCTCTGAGCTTGTCACTCGAGGCTCTGTCTGAGGTGACTGTTTCATTCCTCTGCGCAGGAGCACTTTCAGTAAGTCAAGCCTGTTGTGATGTTTTGATGTTGTGATCAAATGCTGTATTACGATATGTGTGATGTCTTATTCTCTCTTAATTGTACTATAAGTGTTTGAATATGTATCTTGTATTACATTGTATAGGTATAGTGTGCTCTGTGCTCTCTTAACAGTATGTTCTGTATACATTTTTTGTTCCATTAGTGCCCTACTAAGTTTCTAACTATGTTTTTCTCTTTTCTCTGTTTTTTACTGCTTTTTTTACATCACGGCCAGGGGACTACAGATGAAAACTAGCCTTCTGGCTAATTCTGGCTTTTTTAAACCATGTGTAATAATGTGTTTTATTAAATTGTATTGTCCCCTTTCAATTAAACTAAATATAAACATATAGCAGCATAAAACGAACATATAGAGACGTTTTTTTTGGTGGAAATCACAACTAGCTGAGCATATGCTGCTAAAAGATCGTTTTTCAAATATATATGTAAAATATTTTAGATAAAGAACATGTATGCTTTGGTGTTAATCTTCCTCTTTTTGCACTTCTTAGAGTGTTTTATGAGGGGGGGAGGGGGGGGTTGCATGCTAAAAAGAATGAGAAACACAGTGGATTGGCTGGTAAACTCTTTCCCACTGATGACTTTGTGGTTTATTGCAGGTTTTAGCGGGAATGCTGAGCCTTTAAAGCTGTACTAATGACCTGACGCGCATATCGAAGTGTGTGATAGTGGACCCTCGCTCACACACACACACACACACACACCCACACACATTCACACCTGTATTTACTTACATGTGCGCATACCTTTTCTTTTCTACACACATCCACACATTATCATTATGCTTTCTTCACGCCGAGTAAATCATGTGTAGCTCATCATCAAAGTTCCTGCATCTCAACAACACACACACACACACACACACACACACACACACACACATGCAGGCACACATATCTTGATAGATATCTCCACTCTAATGTCCCCCGGGAGAGGCCTACCTGTCCCTTCAGTGACTGATACACTGGAATAGACAATAAGGATGAGGATGCTCGTATTTTATTTATCTGTTTTTCTGAATGTGTTCCACAGTGGTCACAGTTTTATTGATATATTGATTTATTGATATATACTGATCTTTGGCTTCTGATGACTTTAGAATATTCTGTAATGCTAAATGCTGCTTGCAATGACTGGTTGATGGAAGACATTAAATGTTTCTCTGACCAAAATATAGATGCACACAATCAAAAGCATTAAACGATGTGGTTTACTTTTAAAGTCACTTTCTCATGAAGTGAAGGAGGAAAACACCTGATGACATAACCTCTCGTATCTTTTATTTTTTTCTTTTTGTGGCATCCCATCCTCTGAAGTGTTTAGCCAGCAACACAACATGTTACACAGAAAAGGCCACATAAGTTCACCAGACTTATTGATGCTCAGTTTTGGTTTAATTCTTGCTCATGGTCTCTCAGTGAATGCACAGACATTGAAGAGTGTTGCCTTTTGAGAGATTTGTTAGTGGATATGTTCTTTGTAGGTGACACATTTCCACACAGCATTCATGACGTTTAATTTCATTTTAAATGCTTCTGGTGGTGATGAAATTAGTAAGAGAAATCCTTGAAAAGAGTGTTTCCATTTTGAAGTTAAGAAGGTGAAATGAAAAAAAAAAAAAACCTCACTTCTTCCTGCCACAAGTCAAACGGATCCTAGTGATATTTGTCATCGTGATTCAACAACACAGATCTGAACAAAACTGATTAGGTGAAGATTCTTTGGCCCCTTGTGCTCTCATTTGCTGGCTGACTGCAGAAAGACAACACTGTCTCTTTAATGTGGGTAGGGTCAAAGGTCACTGTATTGCATTTGTAAGGTCAGTGGTTGAGGTCATGCTCAGCTCTGGGCCTTCCTGCTGCAGACAGCTGGGTCATGCCACCTACATAGAGTCCAATTATCCCTGCCAGCTAATAACTGCTCAACCCATTCCATCGCACAGTGCACACACACACAGACACAAGCACGCACAAGCACACACAGACGCGCACACACACAGACAAAATTTCCTGTTATACAATGACTGCGTTTCCATGTGCTTTATTGTATCTCCTTTAACCCATGAACATTGAGATGCTACAAGTCTATAGAACACATTGGAATCCCGATTAAAAGAAGGCAAGTAAAGCAAAGAAAGCACCACACATTTAAAAGCAATAATCCTCAGAACAATTCTCACAAAGCATAAGTAGTGAATAATTGTGTAATAATAAGATTTTATTGGAACAGAGTAATTTGCCTCTATTAATACACTTGTGATTTTTGTACAGTTATTTCTTGTTCTAATCAATTTGCGATGGTGATAACATCAGCATTTTCACTCTGAACTAAAGACAGTGTTTTATATTGACTATCAGTAACTAGTTATTAAATTGTTAATCCTCCACATCCATTATTTATGATTGTGTTGCCATAAATAATTAATACAATGATGTCCTATTTTACAATGTCCTTTTTTTCTACTTTTGGCTGTAGTTCTGCTCTCCTACCACCTGTTGTTTCAGAAGTCTGACGTTATTTTGCTTTATGACCACTTTTGCTTTATGATGTTTGCCTTGACCTCACATTGTAGGTCTTGCTTGAATGACACTGAGAACACAGGTCTGTGAGATTTAACTAATTATTCCTTGTTACTCCAATTACGAACTGCTCACTGACATTGTATGTAACAGTGACCCTCACATGGATCAGGAAGTCGCTATAATGTTCTCAAAAACAATACAGCAGAGTCAGAGCTCATGAACACAAAGGTCAGTGGGGTCAGATTAGTTTTAGCCACAGCCAGTGGAATGTCAATTTTCTGTGGCTCCACTGAGTTTTCTTTCAAAGCGTGTCAGAAAGAGAAGCACAATACAGAATTTCCTGATTGTTGATACTGACTTGATAAGCAGGTGGAAAAGTGCTGTAGAAATGTAGTTATACTCCACTTAACTTGAATAAAAACTACTGCTCCTATCTGGTATAGATTGGAATGCATCTGCTGGTATCAAATTCTATACCAAACCATTTCCATACCAAGCAGACCAATTTCTTAATTTGTTGGTTTAAATGAACTTTTCATGCTTTAGTTATACTGTAAATAAATTGCTGAATTTTTCTCAAAGCAGTCGATCGTCACTCCAGCCAGCTGTACCGTTAAACCCACAACTAAGAGAGAAAATACATAAAGCAAAAGAGACAAAGAAGGCTGGAGTGAGGAGATATTTTGAGGCATATCGTGGCTGTCTGGCTCTGGCTAATGCCCTCTTCAGTGAGTTGGAATGGCACATAAGCTCCCATTAATACAGGAATGAGTTGAATTTAGCCCTGTCTGCCTGCATGACTGGCCTGGCCAGCCCTCCTGGCTTTCCATGAAGTGTGGGGCGCAACACTTACTGAAAAGCTCCGCGCTGCGCTCCAGCATGCCACACCCTCCCGACACCCCCTGCGCTCTGCTTTGTTCTCTAACTATAGCCGCAGCCGTGCCAAGGCCCCCCGACTTAAATATTCCACTATAAAACAAGTGATAATGAACATGAAAGCACCCAGCGCTGGTAGTTGACTGAGCCGCTAAGCACATGCAGCCATGTGGATACACGCATACGCAAACTGTGCTACATATAAGTGCGCGCGCAGTGACACATTAAAGGTACATGCACAGAATGTGCTGCACAGGTGCACTCTCACTCAGAGGCAACATGCGCAGAATACATACATGTAATCCCACTCACTTTTGCATAAACACTCTGACTGTAGCATCAGAAATGAAAGTGTGGAGAGAGGGGATGAGAGGTGTAGAGACCTTGGAGTGGAAAATGATTGATCCGTTTTAAGGGTCCTATAAATCCACCATCTGATGCGGCTATAAATGGGGGCATGCATGTCTTTCCTACCTGGCAACCCATCTCAGCATCACAACAGGGATATTTATACTGTCCATCATGACGTAGGACCTTGACAATTCCCTCAAATGTCAGCAGTGAACAAGGAAATTATCATATAATCCCTTTTTCCCAACCTTTGAAAGAATAGTTGAATTCCAGGGTCTTTGTCAGGTAAAAATGAAGGATGCTTGTTGGTATAAAGAAAAAACGCAGTTCTGATCCATGAATGTTTCTATTATTGACTGTTTTTGACTGTGAGTATTGCTATTGATGAGTGGTTAGGGCTTTTACAGTAAACTGTATGTAACTAACTGTGGAGAGTCTGTACCGAGGGAGGCTCCATGTAAAGGTTGCCTGTCTCTGGAGCTCCCTGGAGTGCCCAGGCAGCCAGGCACCTTTGACCAGGACTAGGCCCCCTCAGGCCTCCACACACACAGACACACAAACTCACCTCTCTCTTGGCCCCCCACTCTCCCTGGGGTGAGATGAGCCCACCAAGGCCCCTCCTGGAGCTGTTCCCCTCTCAGCCCTCGATCTCCACCTCTCTTACAAACCGCTCCACACAGACGTGGCCAAAAGCCAGGGGACGCCACTGTTGGGATCAGGGGTTGAGGGTAGTACCTGATATGTGTGCCTATGCATGTGTGTGTCAGTGTGCACGTGCCTGTATACGTGCATGTGTGTGTATATATACGCAGAAGGGGGGTCTGCCCCCAGACACAAGTTGCTCAGTTTTTTGGAAAGTCTCTGGCCCACCCAAGAGGAAAGAGCAGGAGGAGGAGGTGGTGGAGGGGAGGGGACCAAGGCCTTGGGGGAACAAAGCCTTATTTCAAACTTGCCGAAAACAGGGGTCTTTATGCTGTGATGCTGGGGCCCCCTCCTATGTAGGGAGATGTTATCGCAAAGATGCAATATCCACCTCGGCATACGGCTGGGGAGTGGGGTGGGGATAGGGGCGCATAGGCCTCCAGTGTTACACTAAGTACCCTGGGGCACTGACCTCACTAATGAAGTCTCCCTTGGCTGCTGCTACCCACTACTGTACCCTCCTTTGTCTTTCACACGGGGATCTCTCGCTCTATTTGTCTGTCTGCCTTTCCGTCAGCCTGCGTGACTAGCTATGAACAGCAGCTGTGTGTGTGTCTGTTTGTATGTGTGTCTGTGACCATTGGTCATATTTGCCTACTTTGATAGTTTACTATGTTTACATAACTTATTGTTAGCCAATTTTGTCCTTGTATGCTGATGTTATCATGTTTTGTCTACCATCGTGAATTTGTCTTTGATTCTTTTATTTGAATTTTGAAATCTGCCTGTCTTTACTTTTTCTATCTTCATGTCTGTCTTGGAAATGTCATCCTGATTTACTGTCTGGGTGTCTGCTATAGTCTTCTCAACTTTGAAGCTTTCATTTTTCTAACCATGTTCACTGAGACTTTTACATGTGGCCTAGAGTTACGTTCAAAGATGTTTCTTGAAAACTCTTCAAGGAATCCACAAGTGGGAAAAGGCAAATCTGATTTTTTTTTGAGATGTGGCTTGGGAGAGAAGCACAATTAAAAATGGACGCCCTACATTCCAGTGTGGAGCCAGTGGCCTGGGGACAGGATTTGCTCAGTTTTTGTGATAGTTTGGAAATCCCACCACTCCATGGCGTGATCCTCGTCTCAGTTTGCATCTTCTGTTCCAACTAAAATTACCAGATTAAAAATTACATTAATTTAGAGCTGTGAGAAATTTGGGCGTGAGATATCGAGGACTTGGGGACCATTATACCATCTGACAACTTGATTCACCATTAGAACAAATTCATAAGTGCAAAAAGTTTGAAAAAACTAAAGAGGAACTTGTGGTTAACAATTCATTGTTCTAACCATTTCTGTAGTTAAGCAAACCATTTCATTGTAAGCTTGTAATAAAAATGCCAACTCTACCATGGCACTGTTTTAAATTAGATGGGTGATTTATCCCGTGGGTGATTTATCCCAAAGGATCATCACAAAGGACCATCATATAGGATGGACCTTCTAGTCTCCCGATGCTTCAAAGCTACCAGTGGTCCCTGAATCCACCAATCAGTCAAGAGGTGTGGCATCCCTTCTTTGAGGCACCGGGCAAAGGGAGCAGTTCTCTCTGCAATTCCACAAAGCTCAGCCCCTAGAGAGCCAAAGTGGAAAGTTTGCTTTAGCACCCACTGGGTTATAAGATGAAAGAGCTTTGGGATGACATGGGTCTATGGATGGAGGACGAGGGGGAGCACTGAGCTTTTTATCCCGTCTGGCGTGCTGTGGCTGGGCTCGACCCACATCAGCTGTCCACTTTTCTCCAGCTGCCAGTTGCCATGCAGTCCAAAGCTGGCCTGTCTGCTGATGGATTACCTGAGCAAAAGAGTGCACCCCTTCATCCCCTTTTGCTCTGAATATACAGCTCTCACTACCCATCCTGAAAGCCCTCACCTGAGCACCCCTGCATGGCCCTGGGGTGCAGTTATAAAAAGATGAAGGGGTCTGGAGCTCGGGTCTGGTTGGGCTGGACTATGGTATTGGCAGGGGCTTGTGGGGGACTGCTGTAGCAGTGTTTATGGGGGCTATCCAGGATTAGTTGGCGGCTGGTGGTTATTGATTCAATTTGAGATGCTTTTCTATCTGCAAGCCACCTAAGGCCAGCGCACATGCTAGCTTCCTCCAATGGGCCCTAATCCCTGCTGGTTATAAAAGGAATATGCCTTTGGTGGTGGAGGAGATGCTCTGAATGCCTACGCTGCAGCAGAGTAGGCATCTGTCATGTGTGTGTTTGTTTGAGTCGGCACTGGGATCAGGGGGCTCGTCATGTTGGCTGCAGGTTTTAGCTGGTGCTGAGAGCTAGAGTACAGAATGAGTTGCCGAACTTTTGGTATGTGCTTACAATTTGCGTCGTTGGTGGTATCCATGTCTCCAGCATTAACTTGCATGCATGTTGTACTTAAAGTTGCAGGTCAGAACCACCGTGAGCAGCATTTTTACCAAGCAGTCAGTGACTTTACGAATTTGTAAAGTGAAAAAGTAAGTGGGGCTGAGAAGGAGATATCATCCCATGAAGCATCAAGCCTTTTACATCGTTGTTGTTGAAAGGGTGGACTTGTGTGTGTACGTCCAACAGCAATTTTTCAGGTACTATACAAAAATATAGTGCAAAACAGAGAGAGATGCACACTTTTAAGATTCCAGAAATTATCCTGAGTTGCTCTTTGATCTGACAGATTGCCTTCAGGCTTGAGAAGGTCTACCAGATCCACCTTGAAGAATGAGGGAAAGCAGTGAAAATAAATTACAGTGACCAGAATAGAGGTAGGGGTGGAAACCAGAGGTTAATGAGAAGACGAACAGTGGCTGATGGATGATGAAAGGGTGATGCAGCTCTTTTTCTCGTCCCCTCCCTCTCATGTGTGTTTATTCTGAGATTGTCATTTGTCATTGGTGGAAGGCCTTTCTTTTTGTCCTGTGACAGCCAGCTCCAAATCATGTGCAGACAGACGGAGGGGCCAGCAATTCAAGGAGAGATGGGAACCAAGGCCAGCATCCCACTTTTGATGTCTCTCCCCAGGGCCTCATCCTCTCTGTCACTCCCCTGGATGGTGCTGACAGATGGAACTTCAAGACATGAACCCACTGGGGACAGTGATGCAGAAATATGAAACAGAAGGAGGGATGAGTGTGAAAGATAAATGGCTTGATGAATGGAAGGTGATGTATGAAACAATGTCCAGTGCAGCAGCATCTCACCATTTCAGCCTTTCATCATGCATTATGCATGACTCGAATTTCATGTACCTCAGTGAGCATTGTGTTAATTGATAACACATTTTCACTTAGACAAATAGGTGTCAGAAAAGAATGTTGCTGAACTTCATCCCTGTCCTGACGGTCAGACACCTTATTGTTATTGGTGCATCCATTAAAAAGACACTAAAATAAGATTATTGTATTGAAAAACAAGAAAAAAATCCTGCAACAGAGCTTTTGGTTAAAACATGTGGGATAAATAGTTTAACCATCAATGCTATTACTTGAATTTCAGGAGCACATTTCCTCACTTGGAATATGTTAAAGCACACCAAGCCATAGAGGTGGAATGTGTTAACAGCAGTGCTGTTGCACCACTTTCAAGTAACCAGTTAATGCAGAATGCTGGCAGTTTGTTCAGGGAGTTGATCATTCTGCGATTAACCACTAGAGGCTGACAGATTGCTGTGTCCAGCCACAATGACTGACAACTATTCTGCAATGCCACCCAAATTAAACGTAGTGAGATAATAGATACACATAAATAATTAGCATCCACTACAATATAAACAAGCCATCTCCAGCTGCAAGCAAGATGTCATGAGGAGAACATCAGATTTTGTTTATTTCTATGAATCAATTTCAGGCTTGATTGTAAGTCTGTTTGTTTCATAATTTAATAACAGTGTGTCTAAAATTTGCTGTGTAGATAAACCATCTAATCACTGATGAGGAGGACACCAACAGAAATTCATTGGTGGTTTATATAAATAGATTGTTTAAAAACGTATAATGCTCCAGTCATTCAACATGATTCCAGTTATCCACTGTACAGGGAGTTCAATGACCTCTTTCTGACTGGAGATACTGTTTGTTTCTGCGGGAAAAATAGTTACTAGTCATTACTTAATAAAGTATTAAGTCTTGTGATTTTTATTTTTGACTATTTTTTTGCTTTGTTTCTACAGTGTATTTTTTTACTATGTATTTACGTCATAGTTTTTATTGTTTGTTTGATGCTGTGTGGATGTTGTACTGTTGACAGTACATCAAATTGCAACTCAGAAATATTAAGAATTTCTTTCATCCTCAAACCCTGACAATTCCATATCAATGCTGTTTAATAATAACATTTCCGGGATATAAAATGATTTTAATTAATAAGTGAACCAGAAATGTTCTTCCTTTTGAAAAGAACTGGACAGTTGTTGTTTTTTCTCTAGTTAGTGAAGTAAAAGAATTATACAAATATGAATGGATAATTGTTTGGATCGGTGTCTTGCACAATGAGGAATTGGAGAAGCTGTTTGCATTGTGTGGTAGGATGGTACCAACCATCAGGGTGTTTCACCTACCACTCTTCCCATTTGCCAAGCAGGGGACCTGGATATTTGGGACCTGAGGACCTGGGACTAGCTTCCTGGAGCAATCTGATGCAATCTGGTTCCCTCTCTGTTTTATATTTGAATTAGCGTTTGCTGACTTTTTCATTTCAACTTTTTGATGAAGCTCTTTGTGCAATGCATCCATCTTTCCACAGACGTTGGACCGTTAATTTTGTCAAACAATGTCTTTACAGGTGGTTTATTGTTCTTGTTTTTAAAACTGGGGTGACACAGCAGTTGTTTCTTTCATCATCAATTTCACATACAGACTCAATCCATTTTGATGAATTTGTGGGGGATGTGTATCACAGCAGATGTATGTCACAATCAGCATCACCTAATGCACCGGAATTTAGGATGTACTGTATTTGTACACTAAAGTTGAAAAGCAGCATTTCATTTTTTGCTGTGTAGGATGGTTTGCCTCACATGCTGTCTCGCTTTCTTGTCTTTCTTTCCATTGTGCTGTTATGTTTTCCCATAGTCACAGACAGCTCGACCCTTGTCTCGCCCATAAACATTCCTTGTTTTGGAAGTCATGGGCGAGACATGAATAAATGAAAGTACTTGGATCCTGTGTAATGGGAAAAAATCCCTGCTAGTATAGTCAGGTCTTGCGATTTTTTCATTAGCTCCAAACCATTAGATGAGCAAGCCTATAAGCAAGGTGGTGTTATGTTGTTGGCTTTGAAAGACAAGTTTGTGTATTGTTTAAAAAACAACTTGCACCACACATTAATTTACTTAGTCTATGAACTGTCGCTGTGGTTGGTGAAGACGGTATGAATGCCAGTGAAGAAATGGAGAGAAGCAGTCATTTGATTCCTCTTTACCTCAAACTTTATCCCTCTCAGGCATTATGTTGTACAAGTGATGATGCAAGACTGAGCTTGGATGCACCTTCCCTTCTCCCCCTTCTCCCATTCCTTTCCTTGCCTCACTCTTTCCTGTCTCAACAATCCCCACTCCTCCACCAACCCTCCCACCCAAGCCATGCTTTTGAATTGACATGGCACCCACCGGGTCGGGGACCAGGCTGGGGATTCTGAGGTGGCGCCCAGACTCGGATTATTTACAGGAGCTGTAGCGCTGTACAGACTGTGGTATTTCTTCTTCCAAATGCCATGGATAGAAAGGCATGTTATGGGAAATACAGATTCTCTACTCTGTCCAACTCTGTCCTTCTCTCTGCTGGTCTCTCTGTCTGGGAACCATTCTCATGCACTCTCACGTTATTTAATCAGAATGCATACAAGCTTTGTATTTATACACACAACTAAAGAGTATGTCCTTTTTTGGATCAAGTGTGGTGCAGGAATACATTGCACTTTCTGGAAAATAATACCTAGTAAAATGCATTCCTGCTTCCCTGAAACATATCAGCACATTGATGGATTGGAGGGATACCCCCGTTGACCACCAGGGCTCCCAAACTTCATGGTATCACTTCTCTAGCTTTTTATGACGAAGCAAAATGTTCTCCAGACTCTGTGACTGCTACTGGGCAAGACATCTGAGCCAGCCTGGATAAATGCTTCTGCAGGGGATAGCTAGCTGGGTCAGATAGGGGAAATGGTATGGATCCGATTCTAGCATTGATGCCATGTTCCACATGCCCAGAATAGCAGGCCGTTCACGGATATCTCAGTACGAACAAACACTGTAAATTAGAGGCCTGCATGTGGCAAAATGGTTTGAGAAGGGGATGGGGTGAGGTGGGCCAGTGGGGGACACTGCGGTTGGGAAGGAGAGGGTTGATAGGATTTGAGACTATGTGGGTTGGGGGTTGTTTCTGGGGAGTGTGAGGCAGTGTGGAGTCAGCAGGGGTCAGGTTTGCTGTCTTGGGTATCAGCATCCGGATACTGACGCCAAAACAGCACAAACTGGAGAAACGATTAGATGAAAGGGAGAGATGGATAGACCTCCAGTGTGGGTCACGCAGTTTCACGGCTACTGTAGCCCCCTGGAGAGATGAAGACATGGCAATATGGAGTGAATGAATGAGACAGCAAAGAGGAGAAAGCCTTGGCGTCAGTTGGGGGTTGGGGAGGGGTATGTTATGACATGGAAATCCCAGCCTGTTGGTCCTGTTGGCCTGTGTGGGGCGTAGAGCGTTAGGAAGGTCTCAGAGCCTGGCTGCCTTCTACCTGGCACCGGTTAGAGCCTGGATACAAGGAATGAACCTGTCACTGACTCCACTGCTTGTAAACAAACCAAATACCGTGGGAAGGATGAGGTGTGAAGCAGAAGATGCTGCTCTCTCCATGCCATGGCTCTCTCAGTCTCTCTCTCCTTCCCTCTCTTGCTCTCTCTCTCTCTCTCTCTCCTCTCTCTCTCTCTCTCTCTCTCTCTCTCTCTCTCTCTCTCTCTCTCTCTTGCTGATGCCTCTCTCTCTCTCTCTCTCCCCTCTCTGCTCATCAACCCCCAACTTTTTCCTCTTGTGTCAGCAAGAAATCAAATATCACCCCCTTCCTTTGCTGATGTCCTGAACTTATGAACTTTCTGAACAACATGTGCCATTTTATTTGTATGCCACGTGAACTATTGAGGCAAGCCAAAACCTGAACCTCAGCTCCTCACGCCTGAAACACACTCTCAGAACTACATGAGTGCACGTGAACCTCAGAGAAAGATCCAGTTCCTGCCTGCCATTCCTAATGATGCCTGAATATTGATAGCCAACTCTCCATCCAAAATTTCAACATGTGCCCTCTAGTTTTAAATTCTGCCTCATTCAGGGTAAATATAGATTTCCGTGCTCAGCACAGCATATTTAAGTTTGCTTGATTCAGCTAGTGTATTACCAATAAAATACTGTTTCAGAAAAAAATAATTTTGTAGTATCTATGGCAACCACAGGCTTTGTATACAGGAGATAGAGCAGTGATGCAAGCAGACATTTTTAACCTTGACGTTTTTGAAAAGATACCATTACAAGTTAGTCTGTAACTTCCCATTGCTAACCCACCTAATGAAACCCACTTTCAATGTTCTTTCCACTTTTGGATGCATGTCTTTTTCCCCCCTCTTCCTCCTCTCCATGACAGGTCTCACAAACACAGTCTGTCATTTTAAATTTAATGCCTGAAAATAAGCACTGGTTTTTGTCCTGGGGGATCAAGAAATGACTAAGCAATGGCTGTGTGCAAAGCCTCGCTGGAGAGGCCCTAGGGTGAGGGAAAGGAGCTGGAAGGAGGAGCTGGCCCCCGAGACGCCTATAAGCCATCAGAACACACACTGGCCTGGCCACAAAAATGAGCCTCTGGCCAGTGTTGGCTACCCCTTTGGCTTTACACAAATACAGATCTCATTGACACACACATACATACACATGAGTGGAAAAGTGTGACTGGAGATGGCTGACGAGCATGTAGAGGGGAGGAAAGATGATGGGAGAATTTGGGAATAGAGGGGAAGTGGGGGGGTCGGAGTGTTGCACAGTCATTCATATTTCTCTCCCTCCTTGTATGAGCAAGCCAAACCTCACTGGCCGGAGCAGGGTTCCTCGTAAACAAGCCGCAATCACACAATGGCGCCTAAAACTCCAGAGAAAGAAAGAAATTGTTGTAATGAGAAAATAAAAGACAGGAACTAAGGAAAAGAATGAGAGAAAGAAGACATGCTGGCCTCCAGACTGACATGCTGATGAGGGGAACACACTCAGCAAAGAAAGGCAAGAAAAAGTGCAGATGTACTGCACAAGTATTTTACATGGTGGATGTTATGTAAGGGGCTCTGCTCTAACCAAAGGCACCAATTTAACGCCATTTTTATGTTTGAAGTTTTATTGGTTATGCTGTCAGCTAAATAATTTTGTAATTTGTCAGGATCCCAGTTCTGATCTCAAAACGAGTCTGAGAATCTGGATCATAAATTTTTGTGATTGTTTTGGACATGGAAACATTTCTGCTATAATCCAACAACAAAGCCAAAGTCAGAGCCTGTGCTACACGACCATCTTTCTTATCATCACGTTTCACTCCTTGAGCTCTACCATGATTGCACACAAAAGCGACAGGACCCCCTTCAGACTAATGTATTCATATTACAGGCAATTATATCTTATTACCATTTTGTATGAGAAGCGGGGCTCATTTGCAGTATTTGCTCAGTGAATGTCTAAAAGTGGGAAGAGGAGGGAGCCTTGTTCTTCCTGCTGTGCTGTGATGCTGCAGGAGAAGTGTAGCATAGCACAAATTTTAATGACTCATTTCCCTCAACTGGAAGAAGAACAGGGGTGCTAATTCAGATACATTAGTGCTAATAGCCCAAATAAAGCTTCTGAGAGCTTACTTTCTGGCTTGCCTAATGGAGGAGTATATATGGTAATGTTTGCCCTGGTCTGGCACTCATGAAAGGAATCTATTTTTTTAATGTTTCAACTTCTTCAAGCCATCCCTTTGTTGTACAAAGCGTGTAAACTAAATCAACATGAAACATTATATTCTGAGTGGTAATAGCACGAAGGTTCTGTACTTGACAGGTCAACAAACACCATGTCATCAACTTTTTGCGTCACATTCCTTTGGCACAGCTTATATTCCATGTTTCTTTGATGAAATGTAACACATATGGTCAAATAGGCCCTTTCACTTCTGCTTGCTTTAGAGGAGTGATGCTGTTAGTAATCATAGTGATGCATGTCTTTGTAGTGGTGAGTGGCAAGGATACATAAGAGCAGGATTTCATGGATGTGGCTGTGTGCAATTTAAACAACAAATGTGTCGTCTTAGACATTAAAATTTGCAAAATACTTACACCAATAAAAATGCTGAATAATCAAAAGTGGAATATCTGGCTTCAAGGGATTTTGTTGGCTACCCATCTTAGAACAAGCCAGCCAAAGTCAATTTCACTCTGGTCCAATTAACTGGAGAACAAAAACAGTCGAAGTGTGTGGCTTTTGGAAATTGGTTACCAATGGGTTTGGAGATGGATTTCTTCCATTCGCCAGAACTAGAAGCCTTATCCTTAAATATACACAAGGCAGAACACACCAGACTGCATTTGTGGATCAGTTTGTGTAGATCTTAAATCGGCATAATGAAACTCTGGCAGGGCAGGCCGGCAAATGTCCTTTTACCTCTGTGTTGGTGCTACCAGTTTCCTTTAGACACTTACCAGAAAGCTGCCAAATGACAGTGTCATTTAATGGCTAATACACACTAATGTCAAGCTCAGCATCTTTCACGTGAAAATATGCTAAATGTGAAGGGTGAAAGGGTTGCTCTGTTGTGCTGTCTCTTTCCTCCAGAATCCATTTTTGTTGCCGTGCGATGGAGTCTGTGGTGGTGTATTTAGGTGTACGGTTTGGGACAGGAAGAGGGGAAGCGCTGAGGTTGTTTGATTGCTTCATTATGGCCATATATATGGCCATATATTTATGTATACTTTGTTACGTATGTCATTACATGTACACCAGTGAGTGTTTGTTTGTTTATGTGTGTGTGTGTGTGTGTGTGTGTGTGTGTGTGTGTGTGTGTGTGAGTGTGTGAGTGAGTGAGTGAGTGAGTGAGTGAGTGAGTGAGTGAGTGAGTGTGTGTGCGTGCGTGTGTACGCGCGTGCAACGGAGAAAAGAGGGCTCAGTGTTTGGACCACCCTGTGAGCTGGGCTGAGTGACAGCATGGGCCTCAAGTCTCTACACACATACACAGTCCACACACAATCAAGCACATACAGCATCCAAACACGCATCAGCGCAATCATTCTTAATGTCTTATGACCAAATACATATCAAGCTCCAAAGCAAACATGCAGTATTAAAATGAAATAAATCAGTCTGGGATGAGGAGAGAACACACACTCTATGGTATAACACTGCACGACCCAACAGTGTCCCAGCAAACGTACCTGCTGTTTCAAGCCTGCCTCTCAACCACATATTTCTCTACACCTGATTTGAAAAGACAGGTCAAACATTACTTAGGTGCTTTAGGAATAATATTTTCCTTTTCACTGCAAACATTAGGAATAAAATAAATGTGGTGATGACATAAAGCTTAATTAAAATAAACTGTTATTTATTTTTTAGGCCGTTTTGACTGTAATTGATCATTAGTCAGCTGTTGGTTTTCTTTATTACATTTTGTTTGCAATGAGTAGAGGCCTGAGTCCAACCATAGTGAAGTGTAAGCATCACTAGCTGTGTATATTTAGGCTTCTGTTCAGAAACTCACAAAGGTTTAGGCTGCGTTGATGTAATTTGCATCCTCTAATATAACACACTAACTCATCAGGATATTGTTTTAGATCAATATTTATACTGTGGACAAAATCCATTGTGTGCAAAGTTAGTTGAGTAGTTTTTCCTAAATTTCATAAACATGCACTTCTTTTTTCTCACCAATGACAAGACAAGAAGACAAGACAACTTTTTTTTGGAAACACATTCAGGAGTAGTTTAACATTTATGCATGTTGTGGTCTTTTGACAGACCAATACTAAAATGTCTATTAATCAAATCAAAGTAAACCATTTTCTCTCAGTGCAACACATGCAATCACGTGTTCTATCATTTGTTTACGTTGTGATAGCACAAATATGTACCAACAAGAAAAGAACTTCCAAATGAATATTGTAATTGGCTGTAATCACAAATGGTGAATCCAAGTTACATATCCAAGCTAAAACTGAAATGTTCAAGTGGTCACATTGTCCCTTTAATAAATAAAGGATGGAGTATTTGATCAACATTTTTGAATTGTTAACAAAATCTGGCTCCGTGGATATGACTGTGAAGTCAGAGAGGAATCATGAAATCCTGGATTCGCAGAACTGTTCTCTGGTAGTTCAAGAGGAAAGACATTGTTTAAGATTGAAAATTGAGCACCTTACAAATTCCATAAGTTGTATTATTTCAGTTCAATTTAATAGCTACAAATTGCATCACTGATTAAATTGTTCTGTTTGACATCTCAACCTCTTCTGCGTGGATTCTAAATGTCAATGTTTATAGTTTGATATGATTGTTGCATAAGTTCAAGTCCCAAAAATAGGATCGCTGAGAGACAAAGAATTGAGCAATTGATAAAGCAGCTGTCCTAAATGAGAAGCTGGTGTTTGTGCATGAAAAGCCAATAGCAGCTTTTCTTTATTATTCCTCTAGCTTTTAAAGTGCATCCTTTGGCTGTCTCTGTACAGCACATTAAACATGAGACTGTAGTGAAAAAAGTGTCCCAGCTGGACAATCTGTATCTGAATTTGCACGCCTCTCATTACTTGCTGAACATGTGAACAATCGTTGCACATTCTTTTGAATAAATGGTACTTTTCGGATGTACGGCTCAGCGCACGCCACATCACTTCCTGAGAGCATCCTCGCTGGTGGGATACAAGTATCTATGGTAACAAATCTTAACTAATCAAAAACTGCATTAGACCTAGCAAAGTCAACCCTTATAGTTATTGAAAATCACTCCAGAGTTGTCTTAATCTTAATTTTAAAGCTGTTGCTGTTGTTTGTGCTGCACTGCAACATATACTGAGTGTGGACTGTTTGCATGCTGTAATTTTTCCGTGGAAACAATAAGCATTTCACATCCTCCTGGGTTTATCGCGACGTTGTAGACTTTGAACATGCTAAATAACGTGTCAGGACAGAATTCCAAACGCAGCCTTTCAGACTTTTGGTAAGCGGGGCTTGGATCAAGTCATTTTCTCTTCCACTTGCAATGAAATATTTCATACAATTAAATGAAATACCAATGTCACAATGTCACCCACTGTCACCCAATGTCCTCTTACTGACCTTTTCATTGATACAGCTGCAATTTTACAGTAATCTGAACACTTATTACAGTATCATTTTGTTGGATGCATGACTCAGTCTAATAAGAGCTTTGCAAAGCAGAGCAGCATTTTGCAGTAGCAGAAAGAGAAGGGAGGAAAGCCAGGCTTGCTGGTTGACTGACTGGGGACATCAGAGAAGGACGAAGCAAGAACCGTGCTGAGCTCTCTCCAATGATTAAAAGCAGTGTACACATGAACCATTTAATTGTACTAAGGGATGATAAATGCAGCTACGACCACTAGCATACGTAGGTGGAGTAAATGTGCATCTGTGTTGGTGTTTGTGTCTGTTTGCGTCTGTGACTATCGTTGTGGGCAACTTCCTGACTGATGTGTCACAGCCTGCAAATCTATTCTTAATCCCAGGACTCATCCGTGTTCTGCATGCTGATAATTACTTTCAATATATTTCACATCACAGTTGACTCATTGTATGTTACTGTCGTGACTGTGTATCTATCATATCATGGGATTTGTGAATTTGAAGCAGGAGGATTTATGAATGACTAATGTCCTCCTGTATCATTTTTACTTTTCTAATGTCACTGTGACACATACAAGCAAGAACATATGTGAGGAAGATGAGGACAGGTCGGCAGTAAACGGAAAATAGAAGTGCTGACGTAAGCGTGTCGATTCAGCAAGGAATGTCAGGGGCTGACGATGGAGCTATGTGTCTGTTTCCAAGGTAAAGGTGGTCATTAGTGGTGTCTCTAATTAGACTGTATACGTCATGAGTGACATCAGCACTTGAGGTATTGTAGGTGTTAATTGTCATCAAATTTTCACTTTTAAAAGTGCTTGCATTCTTTATAATCTTTTCCTAAAGAAATCTGTTTGATATACTTCTCACCCCCTGTTTCCTTTACAACTCTATTTTTCAGATTCTTCCCCGATAATTTATTCTTGTCTTTCGTCTTATACTCTAATTTGCATTTCTTTTTGTCTCTGACTGCTTTTTCCCTTCTTGTCATCATCTTTTCCATGTTCAAAGCACAGCTTAGGCAAAGGCACAGACGTTCAGAACTCCTACAACAAACCATGATTTTCTTTGTTGATAATCCAAGTGCTTGGCTCGATGATAGTATGAATAGCCAACCCATCTTAACGGATTCCAGGCCCCTCTCACAATGTGACTTTTTTATTATTATAAGTTGTATTTAGTGTCATAGTTGAGTTATTTCTCAATCCGATGCTCTTCCAAGATCTAATGGGCAATTATCTGTGCAGGAGAAGTTAATGGGTGTCCCATTTCACAAAGTCCCCAGTGATTTATGTCAATGAGCGCCATTGTGTGGAAACGTGGCAGACCCATGCTAACCGCTTGACTTGTTTAGATTTTCTCTATGGAATCCCACACCCATTGTAAGCCAGCACTAACCACAAGACCAATGTGTGTGTTTGTGTGTGGATGTGTCTGTTTCTGACTGTGTGTGAGCTTTACATGCGTGTTAAGTCCAGTCCGGATTGCCTATGTGTGTCTGTTGGGGGTGTCTGGGTATGCGGCGGTACCGTACGTCTACGGCTGTGCTTGTGTAAGTGTCTGTGGTGAGTATGTGTGTGTGCGGTGTATGCGAGAGGCGGGATGTCTGTTTGTATGGGTTTGTATGTACTAGGGTGGCCAACGTGTGTGTGTGTGCATCTGTCAGTGCTTTCATCATGTCTTTGCATTTATGTACATGTTGCATTGGTCTTTACACACCCATATAAACACACACACACACACACACACACACACAGATGCATAGACCCACCACCAACATCAACACCCACAGGCTCAGGCTCAGTGACATCATGGTTTGGATGACAGCACGTCTTCCAGTCCTATTAGTCTGATTGTAGGT
>CM023626.1:8694535-8719535 GCA_013358685.1 Antennarius maculatus | reverse complement strand
TTGTCAACGTAAGACACCTGTTTACACCAGAGACAATAATTAGCACCAGGAAGTTGTGGTAAAGTGCTATTTGCTAATTGTTTATTTACTGCTGAGTTGTTCTAAGCTAATTGGAAAACAGTGCTGCAGTCTCAGTTTTCCTCTATTTAATGAGCAAAATACTAAAAAATAGAGCCATTTGATTCACAAGAAGAAAAACGACTGAATAAATGTAGGTCAAGAAATTCTCTAAATACTTATCCATCTTAAGTATTATGTCAAATCGTTCAAGTATGCTGTGGCTCTGACTTAAGAGCTGCAGGTTGTTCGAGGCAGCCCGTGTTTAAAAACGAAGAGGGCTACATGTTCTCCCTCCATCCACATCTCTCATCTGCACAACTTCTATCCCGCCTGTAAATTTCAGTTCCTCCCTGCCGATTATTCTCCCAAGGCTACTGTCTATAACGAACATTTCTTCCAACGCTACCCCCACTCCACCCCCCTCCTTCTCTTGTCCTCCCCTCGCACTGTGTGCAGAATCGGAGAAGCTTATCGCCTAGCAACCACAATTAAAGTACAACAAGTCAGTGGAGGTAGCAGCCACCATCAGAGAAAGCTTCGCAAACCTTCGCATGACCAACGGCTTTAGAGGGAAAGAGAGAGGCAGAGGAGAAGAAGAGCAGAAGTTGGACAGGTGAACAGCAATTACAGCCACCGCTGAATGCCAGCGAGAGGAAAGAGAGTAACGTTCTCTGACTGGGTTTACTTGGTGGAACTCGGCAGGTATGTGTGTGCTGGAATCTGTGGACTTAAAGTGAAGGTATTCTGCCAGGATGATGTTATTTTGTGTTTATTACTGCTTGGGTTTTGATTTTTTTTTTTTTTTTTTAATGAACTGATTAGTCAGTGTGTGAAAAAAGCCATATTAAGCAGATTAGGCTTTTGAGGCATTTGTAAGGAATACAGCACATACCGGCACTGTAATGTCACAGATGTGAGGGAGTTTTTTTTGGTACCGAATGAATAGTTATGCATTCACACACCTGTTTGTACACACACACATACATACAGAGAGAGCGAGAGAGAAACATACAAAATAGTCAGTATAGCCATAATCAAAAATGATTTTGAAACTGATGTGTAGCTCTAATATTCAGGAAGTGTGAAGTTCCTGCTATCATCATCTTTGGAAACATTTTTTTAACTATTTTTTTTTATGGACTAAAGCGACTAAAGATGCTTACAAGGTTTGTATCAGCAACAGAGATTGCACATAAACTGTCAGAACTGGCTCTTATTTCTGTTTGATTGTTATTGATGCTTTTTTCGGGTGCAGGTGGGCAGAGGTGAGAGGGTACATGGCGAGCGGCATGAATAGAGTAATGGCTGGAAAGAAGTTGGTGAATTTATAGACAAAATATCAGTCTGTGCCCTCGCTTTGATGAATGATCAAATCTTGGTAACCTGATGTAATCCACACAGGGATGCTGACAGGCTGCTTCATTTTTGTTTGCTGTGTGTTGTTGGTATAATTTGTAGGTTATTGGTAGCTGTTCGAAGGACACAGTGTTGAGTTACCACCTGCTTTTCAAACCGGTTTTCTCTAATGAGTGAAACTCTTAAAGAACCCTGCCACCAGTGACAGCAGCAGCAATTATATCATCAAATCACTTCTACAGCTTGAGTGGGCAGATGATAAACCTTCATTCAGTTAGAACTCATTCCAAAGCCTTGTCTTTAGTGTTTCATATCCAACTTTTATTCAACTCTAATATGAATTTGTATCAACTTCAGTTATAAAGAAAGAAATTTTAATTTTCATCTGGACAGGAAACAATAGCCTTTGTCCTGTGTGTTTATAAACTTACTCACACTTCAATGTACACCACAGCTATCGAGTTTCACATTGTTGTGTGCCTGTACCAAAGATAATAATTGAAATGGCGGATAGTATGAACAATGGTCTGTAATGAAATTGTCAGTCTCCTCCTAATTCGTGCTCAAATGCAACAATCAAACCAGGATGGTGGTTCCAAAATAGTCCTTCTTGTTCTCCTGTGGACCTCCACAGCCCTCATCCCCATAGCAGTACCACCAACATGAGGGCTCTGTAGGGACTCTTCAAGGTGAAAGGTCAGTCAGTGGGTACAGTCCATGCTGTTCTCATTGGGAGGATGCAACTCCTGCACACTCTGACGAACAGAGAAGTGAGTTGGCGGGCAAAATGTCACTGCACTGGATGAATAAAGGCACACACTCACTGCAAACATCAGAGTAGAGGAGTTGCTTGCTGGTCAAAATGTCACTGCAGCTCAGATGAAACAAAATGAAGTCAGCACGTGTGCACATACACACACACACACGATAAAAACAGTATTTCCTTCTGATGCTCTTTGTGAAATTCAAAATAAATTTCTCATTTCTTTTTGTTCTGTTTTGGGGTTTATGTGTCTCCTGGATAGCCTTAAGGAAATCAGCCTGTTGAAAGTCTTTGGGGTGGATTTATTACATAAAAAAATAATACAACTGGGTGGAAATAAATGTTGTGACATTGCGTAGGCTTATCAAAAAGTTAGCAATGCTGATGTCTGTCGTAATCAATGCTAAAGGTTATCCAACACAATGTGTATCCAACACAGCATTTTATTTGGTGATCTAAAATCAAAGGCTAATTATGACACTACTTTAACAGCATTTAGCCGAGTAGGATAAAATGTGATGACATTTCATAACCCAAAGGTCAGCTTTCTGCAAAAACATTTTTCTGTGCTATTCAACACCCTAACTTGGGAAAAGGGAAGGTGCTTGTGTAGCTCTTTTTCATGCAAGTCAGTACCTGTATAGTGAGAATTTTCCCTTGTTTACGAATGAATTGTAGTTATAATGTGTGTGTGTCTGTCTGTCTGTCTGTCTGTCTGTCTGTCTGTCTGTCTGTCTGTCTGTCTGTCTGTCTGTCTGTCTGTCTGTCTGTCTGTCTGTCTGTCTGTCTGTCTGTCTGTCTGTCTGTCTGTCTGTCTGTCTATCTATCTATCTATCTATCTATCTATCTATCTATCTATCTATCTATCTATCTATCTATCTATCTATCTATCTATCTATCTATCTATCTATCTATCTACTGTGTCTATCTATCCATATATACAGTATACTGTGTGTGTGTGTGTGTGTGTGTGTGTGTGTGTGTGTATATATATATATATATATATATATATATATATATATATACGTGTATGTACTGTGTATATATTTATATGTATATGTGTGTGTGTGTGTGTGTGTGTGTGTGTGTGTGTGTGTGTATATATACACACACACACACACACACACACACACATATACATATAAAAATAAAAATAAAATATAAAAAAATAAAATATATATACCATATTGGCCTGAATATAAGACGACCCTGATTATAAGACGACCCCGATTATAAGACGACTCCCTCTTTTTCAAGACTCAAGTTTGAAAAAAGACTTTATGAACACCAAATTTAATTTTTATACTGAAAATAATTACAGTACGTCTGAAACAAATGATTATAACAATATAATCGAGAGAAAAGGCATGTTATTTTGCCTCATTCAAATCATGCAAGAACTGTCTATCACATCTTAATATCTGATGGGCATCCCGTCCTTTTGTTTCTCGTCCACGTACGCGCACACCCTCCTGTCGAGCTCTTGGAAGCGGTCGCTCTGAGGACCACGGAAAGCTTTTCTCTGACTGTGAGCATTTTTTAGGCGATCGTTTTGAGCTCTTCTTCTCTGTATATTACACTCTGACACCATATTTCACAGCCGCTTTGCAATTGTTTGCATCATAACTTCTCCTCAGCTGCCGGTTAACCTGGCCGATTTTCGACCCACTCATCTCCAGATTGTCGCTACGTTTCTGCATTTTCTGTTATCTCATATCTTATTTTCTTCTTTTCTTTCTTACCACTATTTTTATTATTATACTTCGTGCTACTGCTATTTTTATTTTTCTACTTTGCTTTGACCTGGGGAGATAAGTTCGCTTTAAAGATGTCTGGCGCCATCTAGCGTTGTGAATGGGTATAATGTCTAGACCCCGAATGTAAGACGACCCCCACTTTCACAGTCTTATTTCAATGCAAAAAAACACCGTCTTATATTCAGACCAATATGGTGTGTGTGTGTGTGTGTGTGTGTGTGTGTGTGTGTGTGTGTGTGTGTGTGTGTGTGTGTGTGTGTGTGTGTGTGTGTGTGTGTGTGTGTGTGTGTGTATATATATATATATATATATACGTACAGTATATATATAGAGAGAGAGGCGTTTCATTAGTCTGCTATTACAGTGTGTCAAATAGAAGCATCTTTTTTTTTTCTCTCTGACCTTGAAATTTGTTTCACCCATTCTTTCGGGCCTAAATGAGCTTCCTTACCCAAGCTGAAAATGCAAAACAGCAACAGGATTTCACTCCAAAAATGTCTCTCGCCTAAGGCCAATTATGTGTGTTTGTGTTGAGTGTCTGTGTCTAAGTCTGTGTGTCTGTCTATCTCAGCATGTGTCACCACTGAGAGCAATAAACCTCCAGAAGAGGTAGACAGCAGCGGGACACTCTGTGGGTGTCCTCACCTTTGTCTATTGGTGTATTTTTGTGTTCTATGTATGTGCCTAATAGTTTGGCTCTGTCGGAACAATGTATTTAAACAGCTGGCAGGAAGGAAAGTTTTACACTTAAAATTTCTGAGCTCTATAGAGAGGAAAATGGTTTTATTTTACTTTCTGATCTCACCTCCTGTCATGCTTACTTTTTTTGTTTGTCATTAAATATGCATGCACATGCACTCACACACACAATATAGATCACTGGCTGCAATTACAATGACTGAGGACTCAAACACTTATTTGTCAGTGAGGACAAGGCCATTATCCATGTCACTGGCTGTTAGCTCTTTTGATTGGTGTTCCCCTTGAGGGTAAATGTCAATAAATGGAGGGATGAAACATGCTAACTGTAGGTCACCTCAACATGTTTTGGAAATACTCTTAACTGTTGGATGGTGATTTTAATTTGCGATTTATCTTTCATTTCTAGAGCCTGGGCTCGGCTGACCGGAAGGAGCATCACCAAAAAAAGTAAGTTTTTATTTTTATTGGAAAATGTCTAAAGATACCAAAACATGGATGAAAATCAGTGGCTCCCAGAGACTTCACTTACTTTCTCTTTCTTGTCATGACATATTATTATAACATTCTCCATAGTAATTTGTCTGATCAGACAAATGTTGTCATGAATGGATTCAATGGCTGAATGACATTATTAGAACAGCCGATAATGTCGTTTTTGTAAAGGAAACTGCTGAGCAGCTCATGTTAAGGTCAATTTGTAAAGAAACTGACCTTTATTTCAGTTGTATTGTAATATTTCAAGACATCTACTATTTGTGATTCATACTCTTAACATTTTTACTCTGATACTGCTAACCACAAGTCTTTTGTTTAGCAGATATCAATATAATAAGATAAATATTGCTGGATTAGCATCAGTGCAGGATAAGATTTATATCCCAATATATTTACTGGTGTTTTGTTTCACGACAAACCTTTCTATTTATGATTCACCACCATTCAGTTTGCCTGTTTCTGGTCATTGCTGTCATACTAGTCATCAAGCTAAATTAGCTGTATATTGTAGTTTCCTAGCAACCGAGGCCATGGACAGACTAACCTTTGCAGCACAACCTTGCTCCATCTGTTCCATTCGTTCAAAAGTGCAGCTTAACACTTCTCTGCATTTGAATTGTCTACAAGTGATTCTTGAAAAGGCTGTGAAGCTGTCAATCAGTGTTTTTCTCTCCAGACATAATATGAATATGCTTCACTTTGCCTAATTAGGAAATTAACTCATTACTCCCTGCACTCTTTAAGGTTTGAATAAAAGCTTTGGAGAGCCTAACCGTTGTTTTTCCCTGCATTCCCTTTTATTGTGTATACCTATAAAAGCGTCTGATGTCGTAAAGCTGTCTCGGGCAGCTTGTTATTTTTGAAACGATTTATTGTTTATCTTTGCACAAGCAGGCTCAGGTGTCAAAATGTGTTTTCTCAAATAAAACAGATTTTCGGCTGTGCGTTTTAACGGTCCATGCATGGTTTCACAGCAACAGGCATTTGCCATATACACATGGAATTTTATTTTTCACTCTGCGAGGGATATCTCTAACACAACCAGAATATTAGTCAGGTCTAACAAAGACACTGGAAGCCAAGGAGGAATGGTTTGCCATTCCACATTTGCACATTTTGTTCGGGCTAGCCCGCATTTCCTACCTTAAACCGGCATTTTAAAAAGAATTATGGATAGTGGGATGTACATTACGTGAGTGATGTAAATGTTTCTGTTTTATCCAATGTGTTGAATGCTGGCACTGTTGCACCTAACAGGAGACATTTGTTGCCTCAATAAACGCAGCTGTATGTTTGAACCAGTAGAACCATCGTGATTAAGTGTCACTTAAAGAAAAATCTTCTGCAAATAAAGAGGGAAGAAGAGGAGTTATCTGCTCACATTGCCGGTATAAATGCAAAATAAATAATTAGTGTGTTTGTGTGTGTGTGTGTGTGTGGTGTTTGTCTTACTGGGTGATTTCTAGTCCTCTGCTGTGTCATAAATAATTTCCTTTCTTTCATTCATTCTTTCTTTTGTTCCTGCGTCAGGAATTAACTTGTTTCTCTTATTGCTTATGATGAAATATTTCTGAACTCTGGCTCATCATTACTCCAGATGGAACAGATCTCCCATTCCTTTATCTTGAACCAGTCTTTTTTTTTTTCATGCCTTAGTAGGTAATTACTGGATTATTTAAAAGTGGTTCTATGTCCTCCACAAGGTTTATTACCAGGTGTGCAAGTAGGTTTTATGTTATCCCCTTATTATTTTATCACCAAAGTCAGGGATACAGAAGATTCAAAGAAAGTTGTGTTCCTTAGCAAGGAGGCATGGATGAACTGCCAAATAGTACTTACCGGGTAAATAATAAGTTATTATTTTGGCGCCTATTTTACTGCGCATGTCTCAATCCATTTTAATCACAATGACTTTAGAAATTTTATGGAGCATCTATATTCAAATTGTTGTTTTTCTTATGTTCCCGCCAATGGGGGCATGTAGGGTTACACTGGCCCTCAAATCATCTGTCTGCATGTCTATAAATCCTTATTTTTACATTTTGGGTCATTTGAAATTATGCTATTTTAGTGTTTGCTCACAATCTGAACACATCAGAGTGTATTTGGGGCCAACAGTAGCTCAACCCACTAGGTCTTGGACTGGAAGTCGCCGGTTCGAGGCATGGGTGGGCCAAAATATGCTCACCTCCTGAGTACTGCCTAGGTGCCCTTGAGCAAGGCACCGGCCCCCTACAAGCTGCTCATTTTGGGTGTACCAAGATGGAGCTGCCAGTCACTATGCCTCCCACTTTGTATACATTGCATGCCTATAGGCCCCTTGTGTGTGTGTTTGGTTCAGGGGCCTGTACACACACAGAAATATATGCATGTTCAACATATATAGTAAAAAAGAGTGAAAAGATAATTTGTAGACGTTGATGTTGAAAAGATGATGCTTTTTTCATGAAGTAAGGTATTTTTGGTTCAGATGTCAGGGAAGAGCAAACAAAATGGAACTTATTTTTTCATATAAGCCATGTCAGTTCTTTTCTTATGGAGGTGACATAGGTGAAACCTATTAGTCATTTACATTATTACTGATAGCATTTGGATTATGGTTTAATTTTCCTGATGGTGGATTCAGTCATTTGTTCTTGACCTATGCAAAACTCCATAGAACAAAAGGTTGCACATTAGCACCATTGAAGTATTTTTTCTCTTTCTCTGATGACACAGGAACGCTTATCTGTGCAACTTCAGGTTTACTCTTCGTGGTTCATTTCCTAAAGGTCAGAGTGAACAAGAATCAGCCCAGAAATGCAATACAGCACCACACCAAGCAAGTCTAACTCCCCTTGTGAGAGTACCTAGACTTTAGTGGGTTAAGTTGACTTCATGTTATTTTATTCTTGCTTTTTTAATCACTTGGAACAAAGCAGGGAGAAGAGAACAGAAAATTACATACAAAATGAAGACCCACCGCATTACTCTATCTCATTCCTCAGTAGTACAATCCAAGGCAAATTCTAGCAGAAAGATAATAAGGACTGAGGGTTCCCAATGTCTGGCCAACATTTCACCTCTTTTTTTTCCCAGGCTTTTGAAATCCTAGTGTAAATACATATTGAGGAGTATATACAGTAGTGGTAATGGTGGTGGGAGAGAGAGCTAAGTAAGCGGGCTGGAGGTTGCTGCCGCTGGCTTACTATCTGACCGTGGGACTATTTGTACATTTGATCTAGTGGCCGTGTGTGCACATAAACACAATCATCCATGGACACAAACACACATATAACAACATCACATAGAAACACTCAAAACAGTCCTCTGACCACATTGGGTGAGTAAATTTCCAGAAAAATGTATTTCTATTATGTTGCTCAACGACCGTTTTTACCAAATATTTCTTTCCAGTTTATAACCACTCATCAAAATGTGATCAGCTCTCCCAAAAACATCTCAACATGCTCGATGCTCACAGTTAACCGGCCAACAATTGTACAAATACGATTTGAGGATTACATTGCATTTAACACAAACAAGGCAGCTAAGCCTTTCAAACGCAATCATACTTTTCTCACCAGGTAAATCTTTCAGTATGGAACTCCATTTGAAATTAAACACTGAGGCTTCTTATTTGAAACCATATCCGGTCCAGTTCAGTGCATTATATTGTTAAATTCCCTTGAAAAGAACCACATCCATTGTAGAACAACTAAGACAGAGAACAGCATGAAATACCTCTGCCTCTCCTCGCAAATGAGAAAGTCTAACAGAGAGTTAACAATACCTTTGGGACACCATTGTAATCTTAACGTCGGAGAACTGTTCTGGCTTTCCTCGGAATCCATCTAGTCAGAAATATCGGGTTATGTTTGCACTCCTAACACAAAGAAATATTATTTTAGTTAAGTAGTCGTTAAATAGAATGAGTTTAACCCAGGTCACATCATCTGTCTGAAAGACTCGTTTTTGTATGTGTTTATGTGTTTCCCTGCTCCGATGCCCTCCACAAACTTTCCCCCCAAAATGCTTAACCTGATTGTCTTCTCAAAACTAAACCTGATATTGGTATCTGAAACTGTAATTTCAGATTTAACTGTAAATTAGACCTTAAAATTGTTCCTGGGAAGATGCTGGATTTGGAGGATTCTGCTAAACTCTCTATCCTTAAGATAGACCTTTGGGTTTCACAAGTATGGAAATGCAAAACACACGTCTCGCTCCCTCCTCAAGGTTTCCTTCTCCTTTCCAGCATAAATAATCCCTTCAGTCTGCTGGCTAAACCCTGATTGGAATCTTGACGCCGCGTTCAATTGTGGGTTGATGGGGGAAAATGGGGTGCCCCGAGTGTGTGTGTGTGTGTGTGTGTGTGTGTGTGTGTGTGTGTGCGTGTGTGCGTGCATGCGTGCGTGCGTGTGTGTGTGTGTGTGCGTGTGTGTGTGTGCTTGCGTGCGTGTGTCTATATTTTAAACTGTTTCAAGGCCATAAACATAATACCAGAGGGGAGTCCATCTATGTCAGGCCAGGCATCCTAAAACCATCGGTTTAGAGCGAAGGTTGGCAAACAGATCAACAAGCATGGACTCACATAAGCTCTGCAGACTCGTTCACTTAAATGATAGCATATTTACTGCAAATTGCAAAGAGATGTGCAAATCTGGAATGCAATGCATCCATTTCAGTTCTTCAGAAGCAGCGCAATATGTGTCAATACAAGGGACTGAGATTTGGCCCTACAAAGCCTATGAACTTCTGCATCAGTTCTCTCTGTCCTGTGTCAGAAACTCTTATGAATTTGGAGCATGAGCTTCTTTGAGGAATTATTTGTGGGTTCCAAAAGGCATGCCTTGTTGTGTACATCTTGTCTTCAGGTTTGTGCAAGTTTGACTGTAGTGATGAGACCCTTCTCCTTTCTCATGTACATCATTTTGTTACGAGATACCATGTGGAATGCTGACAAGTTCAAGAGTAAATGCCACTATGCACCTTGTCCTCAGTATGATAGCTATAAAAGTAGTCCACATCAGTTTCCTTCAAATCCAATTCACCTTATTATCACCCCTAACTTAAAACATGTGGAAAGAGAACGCTGTCCGTGGTGTAGCTCGCTTTGCCCCATCTGTCTTAGTGGTATGCTATTACAGCTACACTCTTTAATAGTTTGCTGGCTTGTCAGCTCAATTCAGGATTAATTTGACTGCATATCTATCATCAGTATGTTGAGTCAGCCGTATGGCATACATCAAAGACGAAGGGGAATACAAAGGGAATAGTATCAAACTCAACACCACAGGAAGCCAACTAAAGTGAAAAAAGGACACTGAATTCCTATATCATTTTTGTCTACTTGACAAATACTGGGCCAATTCTGTAGAAACAGGAAAGAAAGAGTTATCAAAAGGATGCATGAGACTCTAGGCTGTCAGGACATGGCTACAATGCTAGTCTGTCAGCTTGATGTTGTAATTTTTCAAATTTGATTTTCTCTGTATATCAGCTTCTTTCATGATGCTGTTACATTTAACACTAGACTAACCCACCACCACCCAGTCTTCAGTGACACATCAGTTTCAACCTGTCATCAGCTGCATCAGTTGCTGCAGAGTCATCAGCCTCCACCACCACCATCATTGTCTGGACTTCAAGGAGATTTATCTTGTTGCTAATCAGGTCAGATACCCCTCGAAAATAAAATATACCCAAAGATTTTAAAATTCTACCTTCACCTGTCTCTCCTGAGTGAAATGAAAAAGAGAGGATGCATCAAGAATGACATTAAAAACATGAAAATGAAGGGATGATTATAAAGCAGCTGAGATGGAAATATTGTATCTGTTTGCAGCAGTGGGTGGATGCGTAGATTCCCTTTTTTTGACAGAGTGCTATAATTACATCTTTAGCATCTGAAGTTGAGACAATTACTTTTTGTCACAGTAATGAGATAGCTGCAAAATTCCTCTCGTCTTCTTCAGACACATGTAGGTCCCAGGAAAATAACATTCCTATCAACATATTTGGTTTGTGTGTACTTGTTTTCAGAAATTATTTAATGATTTATGTTAACAAGCAACTCAAATTGAGAGCATCGGGTATTACGCAACAGACTACTGTGATATTGCCTCTCACTTTGCTGCTTTTGCTACCAATGGTTTAATGAGCAATTAAAATAATGTAATCATTGTCATATCACGACTAAAGAAAAAGCTTGCTAACTTGAAGAAATATCAATATGTTTTATTGTTGAGCCGACAGTATTAGTGAAATAAAAGCTTCTACCACGGATAGACACACACACACACCAAACACACACACAGACACACACACACACACACACACACACACACACACAGGTTTGGATGGAGATGGTGAGTGAAAAACAAGGCTTTCTTTGATCGGATTTTAATTACCAATGTTCATGGCTTGGCTGTGTTCTTTTATGATTGGACCACTGAAATCCTTTTTGTTTGTCTAATGAAACACATTGAGTGGTATGTTCTTAAATTAAAGTATGTTTGTGTGTGTGTGTGTGTGTGCGTGTGTGTGTGCGTGCGTGCGTGTGTGTGTGTGCCCTTTCTACCAAGCATTTGTGCTTCCACCATTTTTAGCATGAATCTGGTATATGGTTAGTCGTCCACATTCTTTTTAGTATGTCAGAGTTCTATTGGCAAGGGTGAGAGGCTATGGTAGGAGACAGAGATGAAAGAAATAGTAGTACTTTGTTTTCCAAAATAATTGTTTTAGTTGGGCAGCCATTGAACATAATTGTTGAAGTAGGGTCAGGTATGCATCGGTGCTGCTTATGATTTACTTTAGTGTTTGTGCCTTAGTAATCTGAAATGAGACCTGCGGTTAAGCGCAGCTCAACCTCAGACAGACCACGTAATTGTGTAATGCATAATGTTCTGCTCGTTTCAGTGAGATCCATTCATAAACACGTCTCACACAAAATCCTCTGTATGACCTGAGAGACTACAGAAAACACTTGCTGTATTATTTCAGTTCAATCAAATATGCGTATATAATGTGTCATATCATGCAGGAGGGAAGAAGCACAATAATATTAGCCTATAAAAAAGCATGGCTATAAAGAATACATGTTAATTACAATAGAACTTTACAAGTTACTAATATTCACACTTATTATAGTAACACCTGCAGGCTAAAAATAATCTCTACAATGCAAATAAACTTTTCACTGCAGCTAACGGTCCAATATCTTTGAACTTTACTGTTGTAGCTAGAATTCCATGCAGTCTAAACTCGGTGGGTTATTGACGCTGTTAACAGGATCAGACTGAACAGATGATAGCTTTGCTTGCTAGGAGCAGGAACAATCGGTTCTTTTGTAGAATTTGTTCTGTACATGAATAACTCCGAACATTTAATTGCTGCCATGGAAACAGAACAGAGTGAAAGTGACATTAGGTGAGTTGTTTGCAAGAAAGCAAGCCTTCACAGTGACAGTGTACATGTGTGTCTCAAGGTTTGAGGTGTTTGCTTAGGTCTAGGTCAACACTTTTTCTATATCACCACATAAGCCATTCATCGCTGACAAAAGGACTGTTTTGCTGTAGCATTGGGGAAGGTCAGCAGTGCTTGGCAAAATCCTATTCTAAGTCAGCTTGTAATAGAGCAGCGGTGTCCTCTTGTATGGGATTGATGAAATAGGAATTATTATTGGTCTTCTATTCACTTGGACTTAAGATGCCATGAAAAGGAGTCTTATAATCAAAATAAAATATAAATAACAAAAGGTCAGGATTATATTTTATGTATTAATAAAGAATGCATTATGCATCTAATTTTTTCATTTCAAAGTACTCAACAACATAACATTAAAACCATTAATATTAGTTCACTTCGGCTTACTTGGAACACCAGTGTCTTGATTTGAATGTAATGTCAGCATTCTAACATTCTCACATTGTTAAACATTTTTATCAGACGATGTTTACCATCTATCCATATTGGTTCAGTGCGTTAGCATGCTAGGTTTTTGACAAATGTACCGAACTAAAATACCCACAAAGGGCGAGAATGCTATTAGTTTCCAAAGTACTTGGTCATAAACAAATTTCAGACAGGGGAGATTTGCGGTTGAATAAAATAAAATTGTTTATTTCGTCAAATGATATATGATAATTAGTACGTCAGAAAGCCTTGGTGTCAGAAAATCTCTGGCACTTATACTCTTCAAGGAGATTAAAATCAAAGGGCATCTGTCCTGAGAACCAGCAAAATATGTATTCAAGCCTGGAGTTCAGACATGGTGGTGGCTGATAACCCTGTTGAAAAGAATGTCTAGTGGAGTTGTACAATCTTTGAAGACTGGGTGGTGATTCTCCTGTGTATAACAAACAGTAGAATGGAAGAGCTAAAGTACAGAGTCATATTTACAAAGACAGCAGCAAGACAAAAGATGTACAATGCTATTGGATGGTAATGGGCCATGATCACAGGAAAGTAGGATTAAGCATGCCTGACAGATATGAATAACTGAATAGTGTGAGAAATACATTATAGAGTGTGGAGAAGATAAACCTTCCTAGAAATGTTCTGCTCAATAGTTATTGAGGCTTTTAACACGTTAATATCAACCTCATGGTATATATTGAAAGTACACATCTGAAAGCTTTTACAGTCAAATGAGAATTTTATACCAATCCATCAGATTGATTTTAAATACATGAGTAGGGATCATCACCATGTCATCAGGAATTATCCTATTGGCACCATTGACAACACTGTGAAAATTTATGGCATTGAATACAAAAGCACTTCAGCCATTTCATTGAAAATACCTAGTTAGAGTGGCCCAATAGTCTGGAAGTGTCATAATCTGAGGGCCACAAAATGTCATAGGAGACCATGACATGTGACTTTCTTACTGAAAAACCAAGATTTCCATCTCCAGACCTGCACTGCTCAGCAACCATGGCTATGTAACAGACACAGAAAAAGAAAATGAGCATAGATCCCTATAGAGGAAACATTCCAGTACAGAATTGCAATCCATTGTAAATGATCTGTACACATTCTGCATGTAGTTTGTCAGAAATTATAAGGGACCTACAGTCGCTCTGTAAGTTTAAATTAGTTTTTCTGTCCAAGATGGGGAATCATGCGGGTGTCTCCTGGCGAGGAGCTTTTTGGTGGCGCAAGCAATAAATATATTATTGGTTTTGTGAGTACATGACCATGTATCGGACAATTCTGAGTAGTTTATTTGTATGTGTCTTACACCAGCTTTAGTACTACCAACTGAAATCAACCTGTAAAATGATAACTTCTTCAACATTAATCAACACTGGGAAAATGAAAGAGAAAATATCATTCTGATGAGAGAATAATCAACCAGAATGGGCCTCCAAGAGATTGCGTCATCACAGTACGTGTACTGCGATGATGTTATCGGTGACAGCTGCATAGTGCGGAGCCAGGCTGTGGTGCTCAGGGAGCCAAGAGGCATCCAGTTGCCAGCAGATTCCCTTCACAGAGACCCACCTGCTTCGCATGTCCATTTTTCCATTAAACCCCTCAAAGGGATTCCCTGAGTCCTCTTCTGTGTCCACTGGCCCCAACGTCTTTGAAGTCATGATCCTATGTGTTTTCATAGCATTAAAGTCATTATCCTGTGGTCATGTTGTGTCATGCGTGATCCAAAAGATTGTTTGAAGTTTTCCAGGGAACCCTTGATTTAACAATTGGTCTTAGGCCAACAGTCTACACACAAGACCAGTAAATCTAGAGGTTTAGTTTTATGTAAATGAATGCAACTATCAGTGCTTGGCAGTAGCTGGCATGTGTAGACCGGTGCTACTAGTTTTACTTAAAGTTCTTGAAGCAGTACAAGCCTAGCCTAACTTAAAACCATCAATTAGGGGTTGTTCTGCCAGTTGACTAAAATCCTACACCCCAATTCTGTGATTCATACAGGAAAATATGTCTCTTTGTCTTTGAGGTCAAACAACATTGGAGAAGCTGGCACTTGGACAGGAAACAGGAGTTGATGGTGTAGGAGTGGGAATGAAGGCAGTAGCAGTGGGGGGTTTTGGAACGAGTGTAGTTTCAACTCATCTTTATCCTGAAACAGCTGCTCTTAAGAGTAATCAGTTTAAGAGCATGAGAGAATATTTCATAAAGAAATAACCAATGAATGCAATTTATTTATTTTATATATACTCCTGTCATCCCCGAGGGGAAATTAAGAGCACAGTCTAGTAATTAGGCAGTCAAACGCATGCATATATATTAGTGTGTACAGGCTCCTGTAATACACACACAGGGTGCCTGTAGGCATGCAGTGGGAGGTAGAGTGGCAGGCAGCTCCTCCTTGGTGTGCCCCTAAATGAGCAACTTGTAAAGGGGAGGGGGCTTCTACTGGTATTGTAAATATGATCATACTGTACATTTATTTGTAGTGCAAAACTCAGATTTGGGATAGAATGGAGACGATGCATGTATTGTCAAATTAATGTCATTTTAGCAGTAAAGCAATTATTTAATATGTATATTTTTATCACCACCATAGTGAAGGGAAGCTGAAGGGAAGCAATATTACAGAGCTCCATTTAGCATTTTCATAGAAATTTAGAAGAAATTCACAATAATGCCCGAGGTTATAGCAGTAACATATTCACAACTACTGATGTGTTAATGAGTCTTGATCCCAAAAATGTATATGATTGCATATCAGATCCCCACCATTTTTCGTAGAAGCATGGGACAGGAGAAGATAGGAAAATTTTAGAGCTTTCGTCTTCCTTCTGAGGAAAAACAGTCTCTTGGACAAGAATATATGAATTACTCATTCAAGGTCCACTGAGACGGTTCCACCAGGATGCCAAAAAAATGAGCATGTGACAGTATGCCAATTTGGCAATTGAATTAGGTGCAACTGGATGCATTACTACACTGTCATTCATCCATGTCACTGCTCAGTAATCAAAGTAACAGCATGACCTAGTGTTTGTGTGTGTGTGTGTGTGTGTGTGTGTGTGTGTGTGTGTGTGTGTGTGTGTGTGTGTGTGTGTGTGTGTGTGTGAGTGATTTAATCAATCCTATTTTATCAAAGCCTGATGTGAATTGTTGCCTTTTTTCTGAAGCGTCATAGAGAAATGACTTTGATGGCATGGGATTTGTTTTTGAGTGGCAGGGTGTCCCCCAGTGTAACCATCCCTGCAGTTTGTCTCTAACAGAGCTCACCATGGAGACTAAAATGTTTTTTGGCTCTGATTGAGACGAGATCTATATATTTGTGCGACTATGTATGACTCACTATTAGGAATGTTTTTATTATGTCATAATGAAATGGAAACAGCATGTGTTGGAGCCTAGATGAGCAAAGAATGATGCACATGCTTTTGTGTAATTTTATGGTATAATATAATCATCCGTGTTCATGGCATGACCAAATATAAATTTTTTCACAGTATTTTTTTAATACATATAACATACAGTATATTCATATAACAAGTTGCTCAATACTTCCAAAGGACCTTTACATTCTGTACTGTCCTGTACCTCAGCAATGTTCTTTGGAGACTTCGACTCTCTGAGAGTTGCATTGGTTTTTGATTAGTTTCCACTGTTACCAGAGCAATATTATCTTCAAATGTGTGACGGGTTGAAACAAATATTATATTTCATTTTTTGAAGCTACAAGTTGAATGCGGACATGTTCAGCCCGGTACAGTAGATTAAAATGTGTGTGACTTCACTTTTTTTCCTTTGAAATGATTTGAAGAAAATTATGCAGGAAGCATGAGGCTGAGATCTAATGTTTCCTATGGGAACTGTACAATTGTTACGCTGTTCTATCAATTTCATGGACGACATTACCACTGAGTGCTATGATTTCTGGAAAACCGAGTTGAGCTTTAGCCATAAACCAAAAATATTTGTTTTCTCCTGGAATATTTCACTGAATACCTTAATATCTTAGCAGATTTTGGTACATATTTCTTTTTGTATGTATTTCTTCATCTGTACACCAGCAAATGCTCATAAATACTGATAAATTTTATTCCTATCTATTCCCCAAGGTCAGAATCAGGGATCTCCAAATTTACCCATCGTCTGTCCCTCAGAGAGCGGGTGACAAAAGCAGAGAAGAACTCCTCAGACAGACCTACATCCTACAGGAGACGATCTCTTAGCTTGGACTGGTAAGGTCAAAAACCATTTATTAATTTGCCTAATCCATGATAATCCCTGAAAACATGGTGAGAGAGTTATTTTCCATCACTGATTCCCCTCTTAAATGATGAGAAAGAACAGTCGCAAGAAGGTTTAATGTTGATGATGATGATGATGATGATGATGATGATGATGATGAAATGAAACAAGACTTATAAACTGGTATCAGAAGTTTGATTTCAAATGGAAGCATCTATAATTTATAGATTTTGCTGTTCCAAAATGTAACAGCAAACATAAACAACACATTAACAAATGTAAGTGAGCATTGCTGTGATGTGTCAGAGTCAAGGTTGATGAGGTTGATGGCTTGGGGCAGAGAGTGGGTGGAGTGGTGATAGTGTCCTGCTCAGGCTCTACGTCTGTGTTTCGTTGAGGAGCGCCAAGCAGTTCCAGTGGCGCCGGCTCATCTTGCTCTTGTAAAGCTCCAGTCCTCAGGCAGACGATGAAAGGAGTTTGAACGCTTTCCATCATGAGGCCGCCTTCCCCTTCCCACCCACGGGAATCCTTCCCAGTCTCTCCTCTGGTTGCCTGGACTCCAATCATTTATCTACCCATCTATCCTGCCGTCCGTCCATCTGGCATCCCCCATAGTTTCTTGCCATGTATTTTCGGCTCTTTCCTTATACTTCTCTCACCACAGAGAAAATAGCCCAGGGTAAAGAGCATCTTACAGTTAATGCACTTAATTTTGTTAACTGAAAAAAAAAGCCACTTCCTGATTTCCAGGATCTGAGCAGGAATGGTAACTCTTTAGTGGAGTTACTTTCTGTCTTATGGAGCTGCAGGTGTGGGATTCTCTGTGGTCCCATCCATACATGCTCGGACCCAGTGTGAAGTCTTACAAGGTCTTTTGTCGGCCTTATGAGACATACTGTGTGGTCTCTGACTGATGCTACGATGTGTGGTCTGCCAACTGAAATGTGGTGTGAAGTGTATGATCATTGGAGTCAATGTGCACTGTGAGGTCCTCTTCTACAACAGCTTTGTATTTTCTCCCATGTTATTCAGGGAGGGGACCTGGCCGTTAAAGTTCACGCTCTGACTGATGTAGTCTGGTTTTAATGAAACACAGTGGGTAGATTGGACATGCTCATTTACGAGAGGAATGAGGTGGGCTTGGTTACAACTGAATTCTGACTTTCTCCGGGGCAAGGCACCATTACAGAAGTGTGACTGGCTTTTTTGTGACATAATAAACAAGGGACCCCAGGAGGAGAGGTTCGGGGCTGAGGGCTGAGTCATGTCATGCTACTGGGGGGTGAAACAAGGTCGGTCCGGCTCCAGACTAGCATAGCTCCTCTGGAATGCACAGTCATCAGCGTGGTCAGAATGAAAAAGTGGAAAATGTCTTATGAGTCAATTACATTTTTGCAATAGTTCGATATTCCAGCTCTTCCTCTTGCCTGTTTAAGCAATCTGTTTTTTACTGTTGTCTTTTGAATTTATGAGTTGTTATTACAACGCCATATTTTCAAATAAATATAGTACTGTTGAATTATGAATTTAAAGTACCCTGAGGGCATTGGTAAAAATCACAGTACCAAGTGTCAATGTATTAAGCATAGCTAAGCACTTGTGAAACAAGGTCAAGTTAAAAAGTATGTATGAAAAAGTCTGTTAAGTCTTCTTCCTGATTTAATTGTGGAAATGAACTTTTAATAATGTTCATCCTCATTTTTCATCCTTTAAATCATAACTATTAAAAGTAAAGCAAACATGAGGATTATAGTAAGTTCCAAAATGGAAATCTGTCAGCAGCTCTTCAAAGTAAAGCAGTCTCAGGTGGCTTAATGGTTCACTATTTATTTAGCAGACTATTTTGTGTGGATTCAAGTCAGAAAGTCCAAAAAACTGTGTCTGTTCAGAGAAGTCTGAGCCCGTCAGCCCATATATGAGACTGAAACAGGAGCCGTTTTGTAGCTTTGTCAAAGTCTGTAAGAGCTGGCAGAGCCTTGGGAAAATGTGATAAAAGATAATGTCAGTGTTATTGTTATTGGTAATCATAGTAAATGGACTCCAGTGTATGGGTGGAGACAGTGGGTGTTAAAAGTGAAATTAGAGGGATCAACACTGCTGGTTATAATTGTTGAAAAATGAATCAAATTTTTTCCAGAAAAGGGCTTGTCCTGACAAAATATTGATTTTGACTTCTGTTTCTTTGAAAGCCATTATTAATGTTTTGATTTTTTAATTCATCTGTTGTTATTGTATACCACTAAGTGACCTTTAGTTCCCTATCTAAGGAAATAATATGCATGTATTGGCTGCCATATTTCCTGTACATCATAAGGAGATGGGAGACATCGAGAAGAGTCTTAGAAATCATACTAGTGCTGCAAAGACACACTGGTTCCGTTCTACAATGGAGTCAGTAAATAAGTATTTATTTCCTTATCCTTTCATTGTGACGGAGAGGAAGCACAAGCCCTTTGCCAAAACCCCTTAGTACAATGAAAATGCAGCTGTGTGTGTCGGCCAAGCAGTTTTTATTTCCCATAACAATTCCCCAGCAGTACGCTTGGAGAGGAAACTTAATATATAAGTACTTCAACATCAAAATGTAATGTATCATTCAACACTCAATTTGGGGCCTCCCCTTCAGCCCATATCCACTTAGTAAATAAAAGTTAAATCTGAAGGAGCGCATTTGGTACCATACCATAATTGTTTGAGAGTGATGTGTGTGGCAAGGGAGCAGTCGCTGTTTAAATCCTTCCATCTACATTCCCTAGAGGCCCCCATGCTCTGTACCGGTGCCTCGCTGTCTTCAGGCACGACTTGTAGCTGACAGCACTCCTAGGATGAGGTCCTAACTTCCCTTTACCATTGCCACCGTATCAACACACACAAACTCACACATGTTGGTGGGAACTGATGTCTGATTTCCTTGTTGATATTCATGGTCACACTCATACATGAGCAAACACACGTTGTAATAGTTAGCATTGCATTAAGCTCAGGCTTTAAAGGGGAATTGTGGATTGCCAAGTGCAAATACATGAGCTGTGCATAAGGAGAAAAAAAAACATTTGGAAAAAAAATTACCAAATTCATAGTACAAAAACAGAGGGGCAATGCTCAAGGGACCAGGTTGAAAAGTACTTTCGGACAGGATGCCACTCGCCTCATTTGGTTCTGATTTGATTTAATACACACCGACTCTTTCTTTTTTATCTCTCCATATTTTCTCCTTTCTCCTGTGGCTGAAAGCTGTCAGTTCAAATGAGGCATATGTTTAAGTAGGTCCGTGTGTTTTTTCTCTTTTGAAATTCTGGTCAGAGCATCCGTACTGTTACAGATCATTATAGAAGAAGACATTCCAGCTTGTGCTGGAATGTCAGATGTTTGACTTCTGCTTTGTAACTATAACAAAGATTTGACACCTGTAATGTTAAATAACAATAATTCACTTATATATAATACAAGATAACATAACTGAGTATACACTAGTTGCAATATTGGTCTGGAAGTTCTTTTTTCTTATTTTAAGTGAAAATACAGAGAAAGACATTGTAAATCAGTGTGTTGAGCCCATAGGGATCAAAGTATTTTCTCCTTAAATAAGTCATGCTCTGTGGTTTGGAGGCAGTTTGCAACAGTTACTCTTTTCTTCATAGAAATATAAAAATATATCTATTTTTTAAAACATAAATATTTTTGAATTTCTCTTATTTTTGGTGCACAAATTATTATATTCATTTTTTAAAGTCTTCATAAATGTTAAGTCTTTCAAGCCTTGGGAAAAACATTGAACATTTGACGCTTGATGTTTGTGCTTTCACTGCTTTTTGGCCTCCAGTATTAATTTATGTTGTTGACCAGATGAGTGTAGATTCCAGTCCACATGAGGGAGCAGGATTTCTGCTTATCTCTCTGCATTTGTACAGACCTTGGACTATTCTTCCTCACAGACACACACACATATACACATGAGCACACATACAAAAAAAATACAGACACATATCAGCCTCTCACACGAGTGGCCAGCAACAGATACATGCACTCAAATATTATATAGATGAAGCACATTCACACCTACATGCATAAAAATGACCAGGCATTACTTCAGACATGCAACTTCACACAAGCGCATGCCCTCAAATATTTACGCACACTCAAACAGCGTTCTGGAGTCTGGATGCTGCTGCACCGAAGGAGATTTATGAGGCTGGCTCCCTCTAGTCCTGTGTGTCTCCATCGTGATACTCTAGTTTCCACTCCAAACCTCAGCACACAGAAACAGAGAGACAGGGGTGGGGAGGGTGAGAGGGAGGCAGACTGAAAGAGTGAAGTAAAGGGAAGGGGAAAGTCGGCAAAGAAGGGAGTCACAGAAGGCTGAAATAGGTAAGAAGGGGAGGAGTAGAGTGAGATGGTAGTTGAAAAGATGATGGAGAGAGAGAGCACAACAGAGAGAGTGAAAACTGGACCGTAGAGTTGGAAAAGGAGAGGAGAGGGAGACATTATGGAATAAAGAGTATGGGGAAAAATCAAGATAATTTAATGTGTCTTTAGGTGTTTAGTCCTGTTTGTGTTTCAGAGATAGTTGGTTGGGTCAAAGGGCTCCATGTGTTGCTCATAGACTGATAACCGAAGAGGAGGAAATTGCACCCCTCTGCCTACTGTGTGTGAGCATTGCGTTCAGGTTCAGAGGCAGAAGAAAATCAGCTGGGAACCTGGGAGGCTTGCGGTTCGAAGTTAGTTTTGGAAAATAGTTTACGGACTGAAGTAGGAAGCTTAGGTAGTACATTATAGCCTGATGTGGACATAAATCAGTCCACAATGGAGCTGAAGTGCTGCAGTACAGACTTTTGATATCCAAGGGAGGGATTATTTGCACTTTCTCTTACTTATGATTTTCTTTTCCAACTTTGATCCCCCATTTCCATGTCGCAGTCAAATGACACAACACTTGTTAACAAATCACTGTGTTGCTGCTATGATTCGAAATTGCCTCTGTGATGCTTCCAACTTTCACTTTAGTGCCACTGACATCAGTCAACTCCACCTGTCCACCTCCAGTTTTTCACTGAAGTCTGCTCAGAGGATAACCAGGGTGAAGCCTTAGGATGGAACAATTGTAGATGTCTCCTTTAGGAAGATTTCATTCATGGGGAAATACAGATTTTTCATTTGTATCTAATCAACGGTGACTATTATTGTCCATTTTTCAACATTGTTTAGTGTTCAATCTGATAAATTCAGTTATGGAGTGTGATTGTCTCTGGGCGTCCTTGATATCAGATGACTTTGTGTTATCATGCTGTGCCTTTCAACTCACAATACATCCATTCATCCATCCATATATTTATGTCTGACCATGCACTTTATCCTTTATCGCAGCTAGGAGAGCACCCCTCATCCCCACCCGACCATCTCTTCCCATTCCTATCTCAGATAAACAGCCGTGTGACTTTAAACATGGCGCCCGGCCAGCGTGTGACTGAGAGAATGGGCCAACTGGTGCCTTCAGTGGCCAGGGGTCGCCCCCACCCCTTTCCTCTCCCTGGTTGGGTGGGTGGCATATGGCGGCCCAGGCAGGGACCCCTTTCGTGTAACACACACACACACACATACTGAGAGACACAGAAGGCCTGGAGCCACCCAGGCTGGGCCCACGATCGCCGTGGGAGACATGGTGTCACCAAGGCTCTGACAGAGGAGGGGTTCTGTGCGTGTTTGTGTGTATGTGATCCACCTAGGACGCACCCACCCCCACGTCCTGAGAACCTCGGTCACTGCCCGCCACCACATCCCCATGGTAACTTCACTGTTGTCTCTGCTCATCAAAATTAGAGAGATTTACCTCTGCGTGCACACAAAACACACGCACACACAGAGCCAACAGGTGGCAAGCCTCGCTCGGCACAGCAGGCCCACTTCAAAGGTTAAACATATAGCTAACCGCTCACCCTCTCGCCGCCATTCTCACAAGGGAAAGAGAGAGGGATTGAGAAGATGTGTACAAGATAAAAGGAGACTCAGAGGAAAGACTGTGCAAATAGGAGAGATAAAGTCAGTGGAGATACAGGAGCATGCAGTGCGGTATAGTACATGGTGTTGGCAGTTTGGTTTTGTTGTGTCGTTTTTGACTTGAACTGTAGGGAAAAAGAGAATACTGAGAGGGTTCATCTACTGAGAATGATGCAGATGAACCAACCTGGATGTCATTGACCTTAGCACAACCTTTAGTACATGACAATCAACCTACAGTTTTACTAACACACAAGGAAGTCTACTCTCTTGAACAAATATCACCTCTGAACAACTGTGAGACCTGCAGAGCACCATCTAATTACATCCGGCTTATCAAAAAGAGGAAGTTGAGGCTAGAGTGCACACTTGATTACCAAAACTGAATGACTCCACGGTGGGAAAATAGTGTAGATGGTGATAATTTGGTGTAAACAAAATAACTTGTGGCCTTATCCTGCCTGGTATCAGTTATGCTGTCTACTGTCTGTGTCTGTGTTGCAAAAGGCTCAACTGTGTTTTCTCCTATTTTTGTAGAAGTGCAGAGGCTGCTCATCATCACAAGATCATTTCACTACTTTGATATTTATCCCACGAATAAGTAACTTTGCCGTAGACCAGTACTCCACTTTTCCAAAGCACATGTGGTTGGGTGGATCCATGTCACTGTGTAGACGTCTGATGGGCTACTATGTTTTTAGCAAATGTGTACCACTGAAACTTTATTGCATTCTTCTTTACATTAAAATCATTTAAAATACCAACACAGGCCTGCATGTATGTGTTTACTTTTTATAATATGTGTGTGTGTACACGTACAATTGATGTGTTACGTACATGAGTGGCTGGAGGTCAGTGTTGGTGAAGTGTCAATTTGCCTCTAAGCTGATAAGAGTCAAACGGAGGAGATGGATATATGAATTCCCCTCCCCCCCACCCCCTCTCTCTCTCTCTCACACACACACACACACACACACACACACACACGCACACACGCACACACTGCCTGCTTCCAGCCTGTCTGGTGCCAAGACTCAGATTTCAGAATTTCCTTCTACAAGCCACATTTAGAGCAGCCAGCGTACTGTGTGTGTGTGTGTGTGTGTGTGTGTGTGTGTGTGTGTGTGTGTGTGTTTGAGTGTGTGCGCGCGCGTGCGCGCATGTGTGTGTGTGTGTGTGCGTGCGCGTGTATGTGCGTGTGTGTGTGTGTTTGTGTGTGTGTGAATTTGTACAACTTTCTCCCCTCACAGTTTGCCTCTGACCCCCACCACCCCACTATCCTTCTGGTGTCGTCTTTGCCTGTTCTACATCTCTCTTTTTCCATCTATCTTCCTCCTTTTTCTGTTTGTTTTATAGAACTTGACCCAGGCAGACAACCAATGCAGTGCGTGTCAACTAATACGAATGGTCATTTGTGTCTGTGTGTAATAAACTTGATTAGACACACAGTAACATGCAGCAGAGATTTATGTGTTCTTGTTGCAGTAAACTAGTCTTTGTGGGAGGTGTGGGGGGGGACGGAGGGACAAGTGGGGGGGGTCTTGTCAGCACACAGCTGAACCTAAGTGACCTTGTGACATCTCGCAGTGGCATTGGATGGGGGTGTGGTATAAAGTGGTGCAGTAGAGAAGAGAGGAGTAGATGCAAACAGAAGGAAGCAGGAAGCACCAAAGAGTACAGATAGAAAGTAACTTTGGATGCAGAAACAGCG